>JAOPJM010260604.1:0-12308 GCA_027124095.1 Muusoctopus leioderma | reverse complement strand
ACTCACAAGGCATTGGTCGGCCCGAGGCTATAGTAGAAGACACTTGCCCAAGGTGCCGCGCAGTGGAACTGAACCCGAAGCGAACTCCTTAACCACACAGCCATGCCAGCACCTATTATTATTTTTATTTTTTAATAGCTTAGTCAGAGGAGGAAGGGCAGTGCCTATAACCATTTTCAGGGCAGCGCCCATCACCCATTATCTAATGTTTTGAGATTTTCAGATTGGAGACCCAGCCTGAATGCTTGCAACAGAGTGGACTCCGCTAAAGGCACCCAAGGGCCAGGTGGTGGTGTTAAACCGGGCAACGGATTAAGTCTAACTGATGTTGTGGTTTTAACTCCAGGTCAGCCATAATTAAGCAAACCTATAATCGAAAGGTATTCCAGCCATAACCATCCCATCTTTTGTTGGGTATCTAGGACTAAATTATCTAATGTTTGTTGTTTCCCTTCTTAAGACAATAGTGTGATTTTAAGGAGATTTGGTTACTATTTCTAGCAGGTTGAACAACCATATAGGGGCTCTCTTGGATAGAAATTAAGTCTTTCTGGAGCCCTTTTGGGCTGATTAGAGCCGGAGCTTATCCCAGTTTCCATGGCACTAAGTGACTGACAGGGACACTTGAATGGGACACCAGTCCGTCGAAGGGTTAACTCCCAGCTACTGCTAGTACTCATTTCCAGCTGAGTGTACGGAATGTGAAATAAAGTGCCTTGCTCAAGGACACAATACGCTGCCTTGTCTGGGAACTGAACCCACGTCTTTACAACCATGAGGCCACACGGAATGAAATTCTCTAAAGTAATTTAGACTGAGGCTAAAAGGCTCTCACATATCAGGAAATTGCAACAATCTTTCATGAACGCATAGATCGATAGATAGATATTTTATTAGACTATCAAAGCCGTAACATTTACTTTAATTTATCTGAAAACAAATGGGTTTTTGGTACAAACTATAAGATATAGTATCGTATTAGGCACTCTTATATTTCAAGCTGTGAGGAGAGTTGAACAGTGGACAGAAAAGAAAAAAAAAGAAAAAAGAAAAAACGGACCATAATTTTAAAAGTTTACAAAAAGTTAGTGTAGTACATCATTAATTAGACTGCTTAGTAACGATAAAAAAAATAAAATTATAAAATATATTTTCATTCAGCAATTATCCATGGAAAATGCATGCTATCTCCTAGGTGCCTTCCACCACCAAACTTTTTATAAGAACCGAAAATAGCATTTTTTTTTTTAGATGTATTTCTTTCTTTTATTGATTATTTATATACTTTGGTCTCCAAAATGTCCAAATATTGAAGAATTCTGATCAAAGTCTAGAAATAAATTGCTACTTTACTTTGCACACCTACCATAAATCAGTGCCAACTGTCTTGAAGCATGACAGCATAAAATAGAAGGATGCCATAATATTTCTTTCTCTTTGATTAAACACAAAGACTCACATAGATTTTGGTGGCAGGGGAGATAACAATAGGATATTGTAATGTTCAAGACTTTCTCAATGGCATTAACTGTTTAACCCTTTCATTACCATATATCTAATGAAATACACTGCCTATGATTTTCAGTTAATTTTGAAAATAATCAAGAATTTGGAGGGATTGAGTAAAATAACTAACTTTCTCATTATTAAATTGGTGCTTGGAATGTAATTTAACAAAAAGTTCTTAAATAAAATTATAATGGAAGGTTTAAATTTAAATATGAACACTTTAAAACAAATGTTTTTTTTGTCATTGAACCAGGGGCGGTTTTGGATGGGTTGGTATCAAAAGGGTTAACCTTTTTATTACCAGATCACCTATACTGAAGTGTTTCCTTTTAAATAAAAATCTCATTATAACATGAATGATACTGTGTGATTTCAGTTAATAAACATCAACATTATGTGGTTTCTAAACCTGCTAGAAAAAGCAGCCAAATCTCCCTCAAATCATATCCTGCTGTCTTGGGAAAGGACATGACATATTGCATAATGCAGTCCTACAAACTCCTAAATAGACAGGATGGTCATGGCTGGAATACCTTTGACCATAGGTCTGCTAGATGAGTGCTGACCTTGGCTAAACAACAACAACAACAACCTACCAACCAACCAACCTACCAATATATAAAGTTACAGATATTTTAATAAACTCCTCCCAGATCTTAATTATATTGAAAATTAATTAAAACATATAGGCAGTTTATTTATTAGAAATATCGCCAGGAAAGGGTTTAAGTGAAGTGAAATGGCATCGACAGGGATTGAAACCTTGATACAGTCTTGGTTTTACAGTGAATCTACCTCTTGCTTCATAGTACTTGAAATAAAATAGTATAATATTGATTTCTTAGATAGGTGTACAAGGCCTCAAAATTTGGGGGATGGGTATAGTTGATTAAATGAACCCTAGTAATTAACTGGTATTTATTTTAGCGACTGCTGAAGGACTAATGGCTAAGTTGACCTTGGCAGGATTCAGAATCAATAAAATGCTATAGTAATAAATTGATATAGTTTTATGATGCCATAAAAAAAAAAATTGATTTAATCAAACCATATCTATACATATTTTCTTTGTTTACTCATGTGTCTGGGTATGTTTGGGTGTGTCTAGGTGACTGTTGTGCAAGCTTGTTTGATGAAAGCAACAGAGGGTAAGGTGGCAAACTGTATGTGGGATCATCATCATCATCATCGTTTTTACGTCCGTTTTTTCCATGCTAGCATGGGTTGGACGGAGAGATTTCTTGAGGCAGCATTTTACAGTCGGATGCCCTTCCTGTCATAAACCATACTGATTTAGTATGGGAATCACGACACTGAATCACTGAAACGGCCGGGCATCTGGTTATTAGAGACATAAACAAATGTCACCGGTCGGTTTCAGCGATAAACAGCGTCAAGCGACGACATGCACGCACACACACGCACATACATACATACACACACACACACATACATACATACATACATACACACATACATACATACATATATATATACGACAAGCTTCTGTCTACCAATTCCACTCACAAGGCATTGGTCGGCCCGAAGCTCGAGGCTGTCCAGAAATATTCAGACAAGTGATTCCTTTTCAGCATTCCTTGATATATTTAGAAATCGTACCCAAAGTGATAATAATTTTTGTCATATATTTTTACAATTAAATCAACGATACATCCTTTGTACAGATTCCAGAAAGTGAATTGTTAGAGTATCGGATAAAATGCCTTGCAGTATTTGTTCTGGTTCTTTATGTTCTGAGTTCAAATCCCGCTGAGGTCGGCTTTGCCGTTCATCCTTCCAGGACCGATAAAATAAAGTACCAGTCTAAAACTGTGGTCAATTTAATTATTATAATTATTATAGGGCGGTGGATTGGCAGAATCGTTAGAGCGTTGAACAAAATGCCTTGTCGTATTTAGCTATGGCCCTTTATATTCTGAGTTCACATCCTGCTGAGGCCGACATTGTTGTTCATCCTCCTTTGTCAATTAAATAAAGTACCAGGCAAGTACCAGGTTGATTTAATCAACTAACCCCCCCAACACACACACACACACACACAATTTTGAGGTCTTGTATCTATGTTAGAAACAATTATTATTATTTCAGTACACTCTGTAAAGTGAAAACATAGGGTAGAGAGGGCTCCCTAGTTGTGCCATGGGCATGACAACCTTTCTAGTGTCGGTGTCATGATAAAACGCACTCAGTACACTCTGTAATGTGGTCGGTGATAGGAAGGGCATCTAGCTGTAGAAATCAAGCGAAATGAAACATACGAGCAAGACGTGGGCCACTGATCCATCTAGGAGAGTCATGACTCCAATCAGGAATTCACGCGGGCTAAAATCACCTGTCCAACCCATGCCAGCATGGAAAACGGACGTAAAATGATGATGATGATGATATTATATCTATATACATACATACATATATATATATATAAACAAAACATTCACTGATGTGTGCAAAAGCTTTAATTTCATATATATATATATATATATATATATATATATTTACGTATATATATGAATGATGGCTGTCAACACGTATTCAAGTGGTAAGACCACTTCTTGGTTGTGAGACATGATCCCAGACATGGCACTACAATGGAGAACGCGACCGTAAAGGCAACCAAAGAAATATGACTGCTCCCACCTATACTACGCCTTCTATTCGATGAAACTATGGAAATGGTGGTATTTCATTGTCGCAGACGTGCGAGATACCCTGATCGCCGCAACGAAAGGTCCGCTGTATGTTTGTGGTTTCTAACCAAGAAATACCTGTGCTGATGAAAATATTTATAGTGGATGTAGCGTGCACTGAACTAACTCCTCTTTTTGGAAATCATTGTCTGGATAACAGTGTCTACAAAAGAATCAACAAAACTAAAAGACCAAACCCCCTCAGGTCAAATTGAAATGATGCAGGTTTGACCTACCTGTATATATATATATATTTATATACACACACATACATATATAAACACATACTATATGTATATAGCCATGTATGATATGCACACACTGATTCAGTTTAAGACTTTTTTAAAATTGTCTTTTGTTGTGTAGAATGTGAATGAAAAATATTTCTCTTTGATCTGACTGCTTAAATTTAAGAGTATCTACATAGCTAGCTGGTTCCATTAACTACTATATACTCCTCTTAGTTCAGATTTCTTGGCAGAGTAACCTTTAAATTCAATAGTAACAAGGTAGCTGACTAAATCCATACCATTTTCTTACTGAAAGCCCTTCAATCCAAGTGATATAGAAAGTGTTCTACATAAGTTGTTTAGCCTCATTTTATGTCACAGCCAAGTTATAAACTCTGAAAATAGTGACCAGTTGTTTCAATGCTAAATCTTGAGACAGACATAGTCCACAGATAGGACAGTCATAACTCAAAATGGTGACCAGTTGTTTCAATGCTAAATCTTAAGACAGTCATAATCCACAGATAGGACAGTCATAACTAGAAACACTGATCAAATGATGAAATTTCACCTAAACCTTAAAAAAAACAAACAATAAAAAACCCCATTTTGATTAGTCTTCTTCACAAAGTTTTGGTGATTTAAAAACAACACCAACCAAAGATACTAAAGGAAGCAGAGTCAAAAGCAACAATAATGACAATAAAAGATATTGAAAATCTTCACAAAGAAACAAATGAGCAATTGATAAAATACTGAAATTATGTATGACTTAATATTACTGTTGATGTATAAAGTATTATGTAGTACTGTACACCTGCTGTGGTATTTAGTACTTGTAGGTGTACAGTAGTACTTAGAACATGTAGGTGTAAAGTAGTGCTTAGTACCGGTTGATGTAGCTACTACTTAGTATCTGTAGTATGTAGTACATGTAGATGTAGAGTAATACTTAGTACTTGTAGATGTAGAGTAGTACTTAGTAACTCTAGTACATATTACAGATGTACAGTAATACTTAGTACTTGTAGATGTAGAGTACTGCTTAGTACAGTTAGGTGTAGAGTACTGTTTAGTACCTGTTGATGTAGAGTAGTACTTAATGCTACATGTAGGTGTAAAGTAGTACTTAGTACCTGTATATGTAGAGTAGTATTTAGTACTTCTGGGTGTATAGAGGCACTTCATATTTGTTGATGTAGAGTAGTACCTGTAGATGTGGAGTAGTATTTAGTACTTGTAGGTGTAAGGTAGTATTTAGTACCTGTAGTACTTGGTACATGCAGTATTTAGTACATGTAGGTGTAGAGTAATACTCAGTACCTGTAGTATTTAGTACATGTAGGTGTAAAGTAGTACTTAGTACCTGTTGATGTAGAGTAGTATTTAGTACTTATAGGTGTAGAGTAGTACTTAGTACTTGTAGATGTAAAGTATTACTTAGTGCCTGTAGTACTTGGTACATGTAGTACTTAGTACCTGTAGGTGTAGAGTAGTACTTAGTAGATGTGGAGTAGTATTTAGTACCTGTAGTACTTAGTACCCGTTATACTAAGTAATTGTAGGTGTAGACTAGTATCTGTAGATGTAGAGTAGTACTTAGTACCTGTAGTACTTAGTACATGTAGTACTTAGTACATGTAGTACTTAGTACTTAGTACATGTAGTACTTAGTACATGTAGTACTTAGTACTTAGTACCTGTAGTACTTTGTACCTGTAGTACTTAGTACCTGTAGATGTAGGATAGAATTTAAAACTTGTAGATGTAGAGTAGGACTCAGTACCTGTAGAGTAGTATTTAGTACATGTAGATGTAGAGTATTACTTATTACCTGTAAGTATGAAGTAGTATTTAGTACCTGTAGTACTTAGTGACCTGTTGATGTAGAATATTATTTAATACCTGTAAATGTAGAGAACATAAAATAAAATATTACTTACTACCTGTAGAAGTTTTCCAGCAGACTTCTTCTGGGAGTGAACAGTATCCACAGAGCTGCGATATAATCTGGGGGTCCTCATGTAAGTTTCATTCCTCGTATTGTCACCTTTTATAGAATGAGGTGGGGTGGGAGGAAGAAGGGAGCTTTATATTTTTTTGTTTTAACTTATATTTTTTTTTGGTGGTGGGGTTGTTTGTTTTTATAGCTTGCTTCTTTTTGTTATCCTCTTTTTTATTCTTTCCTTTTTCCTGACTTGTAATTTAGTTTTCTATTGTTTCACACCTGGAAATAAAAGACAAAGAAATATTATTATTGTTGTTGTTGTTATTGTTGTTGTTGTTGTTGTTGTTGTTGTTATTATTGTTGTTATTGTTGGCATTGTTGTTGGTATTTTTCCTAAATTGACTGGAAATTGGTTTTTATGTTAATTAATTATAATCATAATTTTGGCTGAAACTCAAATTAAATACACACACACACACACACAGACACATACACACACACACAAACACACAGACAGACACATGCGCATGCACACACACACACATGCGCACACACACACATACACATTCACACATCACGTACATACATACATATAGATAATGGTGCACATGCACACAGAATGATATATATATATATATATATTCACACACATTGACACAGACATTCATGTATACAATGACACACATGCACTAAATGTATAGAATGACACACACACACACTAAATGGCACACACATATTTATATAATGACATGCACATACATGCATACAATGTCACATACACTTAAACACTAAATGACATATACGCACTGTAAATCACACATACACACACACACACACACACTAAATGACATACATACAGTAAATCACACACACACACACATACATGTACACAATGGCACACTCACACACATACATATTTATAGAATGGCACACACATACATGTATACAATGTCACATAAACATTCATACACTATATGACACACACACATATACAATATGTCATTATTCTACTATATTCACTTCCAACATTAACATTGACTATTCTCATATAAACCTGCTGACCTACCAACTCTCCAACTTTGTTTCCTTATAAAAGAATAATTATAATTTCTTCAATTATTGTAAGCAGGAGTCTGTAGTGAGGGTCACTTTTAGGTGGAAAGGAGTGAGTGGGGCTGTGGATGTGATTAGTCTAATTTATATGACGTTTGATGTTGAATTCCATAGATTAGAGTATATATGTTACTGGCGATATGAATACAATAACAACACATTTCACATCACTGACATTATCTATATGTGTTTGTGTGTGTGACCTAGTGGTGGTTGGGCTCACAATCATTAGGATGTGGGTTCAATTCTCAGACTGGGCAGCATGTTTTGTCCTTGAGCAAGGCATTTATTTCATGTTGGTCCAGGCCACTCAGCTGAAAAATGAGTACCAGCAGCAGCAGCTGGGGAGGTTAACCCTGCAATGGACTGGTGTCCCATTCAGGGAGGGAGTCTTGCACCAAGGGGACCAGGATAAGCTCCAGCTCTAATAGGCCCATAAAAATAGGTCTCAAGAAATACTTTAACTAACTTTAACATCGTTTTGTATTGTTAAAAACAGTAAAAAGTCTCAATCACCCCTTTAACCCTTTCAATATCAGCCCGCCTGAAACCAACCCTGGTCCTATGATAAAAAAACTCATTTCTTTTAAAATGTTCATATTTAAATTTAAATCTTCCATTATAATTTTATGTAAGAACTTTTTTAGTTATATTCCAGACACCAACTTAATAATGAGAAAGTTAGTTATTTTACTAAATTCCTCTAAATTCTTGATTATTTTCAAAATTAATTGAATATTATAGACAGTTTATTTCATTATAATTATGATAACGAAAGGGTTAATGTGAGGTCTTGTTTTCTACCTAATTAACCAATGTAGAACTTGAAGAGTTGGAGGTCTGTGTATAGTAGAGATCTGAAAGGCAGAAAATCTTCAAATGAAGAATTAATTGCATGTTATATTTGGTGCAGTGGTTTAAAGAGAAGGCTGCACTTGTAAGAACCAAAGAGGTTTGCATAAGGTGTTTCATATAGTAATGGTAGAAGATGCAATATGATGAAGGACCAATCATTAAGAATGTTTACAATATCAAACAGATGGTGGTGAATTGGCAGAGTTGTTAGCACATCGAACAGAATACCTTGCAGCATTCGATCCAGTTCACTGCACTGTGAGTTCAAATCCCACCGAGGTCAACTTTGCCTTTCGTCCTTTGGGGTAGATAAATAAAGTACCAGTCTTGGGCAGTAGTGGACTGGCAGAATCGCTAGAGGCCTCACAGTATTTTTTCCATCTCTTTGCATTCTAAGTTCTGAGTTCTGAGTCCGAATCCCATCGTGTCCTACTTGGGTGGTAGACTTAATATATCACCCAGTTTAACACCACCACCTGATCCTTGGGTACCTGTAATGGGGTTCACTCTGTTGCAAGCATTCAGGCCAGGCCTCTGGTCTGAGGATACCTTCCTCCCTCTCTCCCACCAGTCTCAGAGGACCTGGGCACTGCCTTCCCTTCAGACTAAGCAGTAAAAAAAAAGAAACAAAGCGGTTTGCATAAGGTGCTTCTTATAGTAATGGTAGAAGAGGAACTGAGTGGACAAACTATGATGAAGGACCAATCATTGATGAAGGACCAATCATTGAGAATTTTTAGAATATTGATGAAGCAGATGGTTCACTTTTGAATATAGTCAACAATGTTAAATCTCAAAAGATGTTTCATGCTCTCCATAATGGAGAAGTGTGTCAACTACTGATCAGTAATAAAGTATTTCCCTTGTATTTGTTTTTGTAATTGTTGTTATTGTTTGAGTCACTGATTGTTTTTCTCTTTCTTTTTTTTCTTCCAGTGGTAACCAAATTGATTATCTTCTTACTAGCTCATTTACCATCATCCCTTTATCTTTCTTTAAGAGATTAGTGAGAGAGTAAGTAAGAAATGTTGAGTAAAATCCAACCATTTTGGAATAAGAAACAACCCTAAGAAATGTAAACCAATAGAAAAGGAATAGCAGACAGCCCGAAGATGAGTTAAAGATATGGAATAACTAGGTAACACAAAGATCAAGAATGAATGGAAATTATAAGATATAGAATAATTAGTAACCTGAAAGGGTGGGTAACTTAAAGCTACACAATGTAGAATAACCTGGAAAATATAGAACTAACAGGCAACCCAGATTTGAGAGCAACGAAAATATGTGTTCCATGTGTGACACTTGAAGAATTTATCTTCATATTGTCTATCTATAGCAAGACAGCCTGCTTGAAGCTGTCTTTTTCCAAATTATTTTCAGAGACATATTTGATCTGCAAGGTATTAAAATACTCCCTATTTTGCAAGTCTCCCCATTTCATGGTAGTTATTTACAGCTAGATAGACTGCGTTGTTTCAGTGTTCAGTGTTTTGTTCATGAATGAACAGCATATTGGTAATGGAATATGAACCATAAACAATTCTTCAGTCAACTATTTAACACCCTATCAACTCAGCAAGTTGCAGCCCTTCTCATACAATAGAGAGCACAAATAAGAATTTGTAAAAAGATAACAAATCGGATTGGTGTTTAGCAGTAGGTTATCATGATGATGATGATGATAACCTACTGCTAAACACCAATCCGATTTGTTGTTGGAATGGAGGCCTAGTGAGGAAGCATAACAGAGTGGTAGATTATGTTATAGGAGACATGCAATAGGCTTGGCTGGAGTAGAAGAGAGATGTTTGAAGGAGACTTATACATAGCTCACTCACTCATCATCTTTGTGCACCAGAGAATGCTTGAGGCTACCCAGAATCTGCTGCCACCCATCTTGGTCTTTCACAGCTGTTGTTCAACCACAACTGCCATCCCATTTCCTTTCTCTCTTTCTGAGTTCCAAAATAAGAAGTCGTCATTGGGTGTGCCACATGTTGCCTGCCTGCAGCCATTGATGGGATTTGCCAAATCTATAATTTGTTTCTGTAATCAGCTTTCTTTTACTGTGTAAGGTTATTGGCCTTACGCCAAACCCCCAACCTGGAAGACCATGGATTGTCCTTTCATCTGGCTTCTGCCCTTTGACCTGCCCTGAATGATTGGATCTGCCAGGGTTCAAGCTCTCTGCCAGTATAGCTCTTCATGTCATTGAAGCACACAAGCTCCCCTCACCACTACAAGGTGACAATCCACGAGGGGAGACTTATACATAGAGACTAGGTGTAAACCTACATCAGTTTTTTCTCCAAGAAATATGGAGGTTGCTGAAATAAAAAAATGCTAGAACAAAGTGAGAAAAAGACTAGGACAATCAACACCTACTGAATGGATAGATAAGCCAATGGTATGGAATAAATGAACAAGTCAAGACTAATGAAATGGAAGGACAATCTAATAGCAGCAATGCAAGTATTTCTTTTTATGTTCCCTGATTGCTATGCTTTAAAAAAATCTAATTAAAGAAGACAAACATTTTCATACATATTATGTATTGGCAGTGTGTATCTAAATATAAATATATGTACACATGTACGATATATTTATGTAAACATAAGCATATAAGTGGCCTCGCGATGAGATTTTTCTCCATGGATAAAATCCACTGTGAGATCTTTTTGTGTACAATACCACAAGTAGCTTAAGTGATGTCATGGACTGCTAGACACCGGTGTTTCAGAATTTTTGTTCCTCATCGCCAACAGAAAATATATTTACTGAATACATATGAGAGCCTTGGGCTCTCTTAACCACAGTGACATGCATGGTACCTGTTATAGATGAGGAACAATAATTCCAAAACGCTAGTATCTAATAGTCCATGAATTCACTGAGGCTACTTGTGGTAATAACCACAAAAAAATCTCATAGTGGGTTTTATCCTCAGAGAAACATCTCACAGCGAGACCACTTATATGCTCATGTTTACATAAACATATTGTACATGAGTACACATATCTATACCCACACATAGATAATTGAAAACAAAATAAGTGTCCCTTCTCCAAGAAAATGTTTCTTATTACATAATCAGTTAAGTAGGGATGGTGCCTATGGTTTTTGTAGATCCTTCCAGATTAGTAAGATCAATGTGATTGATGTAAGTCAATACCTGTAGGAAAAACATGTCTGGGACAGAATTCCAGAAGGGTGCAATTATGTGGAAGAAGGACTGTGTCAAGTGATCAATCAAGTTCTGGTAGGTGAGACACACGAAGAATGGTGAGAGGGTGATATATATATATAAATATATATATATAGATATATATATATATATATAGATAGATATATGCATATATATATATATATGTAGATAGATATATGCATACATATATATATGTAGATAGATATATGCATATATATATGTAGATAGATATATGCATATATATATACATATATATATATATATATATATATATATATTTATATTATATAGATAGATATATGCATATACATAACTCATATCCCTTATCAAGTAACAGTTACCAAACCACATCACACCCAATTATAAAAACCCAAATATATTACCCCACCACCGCACCAAACAAAATCCCTATAAATACATCAACAGATATCCAACTTAAGACATTACAATTAAAAAAAGTACTTAGAACACCTAAAACATATGAGAAAACTGATGGGGATGGTGACACTGAACAGAGGCAACAGTTACAGAACTACAATTACACAACACATGGAAATTCCCATCTCAGCTGCCTATCGGATATCCCTACAGTTTCCACTCACACACACATGCACGCGCACACGCACACACATGCACATGCACACACACACACACACACATGGCCTGAGAATATATTCTCTCAGAGTTGATTGCAGGTATTTGAAATGCTGCATCTTGACTTCATTAATTTCTGTTCC
>JAOPJM010260501.1:0-12308 GCA_027124095.1 Muusoctopus leioderma | reverse complement strand
AGACTGCTTGATGAGGGCTTTAACACTACGTTACCTGTAGCACAGACTGCTTGATGAGGGCTTTAACACTACGTTACCTGTAGCACAGACTGCTTGATGAGGGCTTTAACACTACGTTACACAGCTCACATCTTTTCACTAGATACAAAATAGGATTTTAAACAATTGAATCAACTCTGGAAGACTGAGGACTAAGAATGTAGAGGAAGGGAACCACATACTATAAGATAATTAGTGCAGCATTCTATAGTGCTATGTAGAGGACAAGGACTAAATACTATAAGGTATTTATTGCGGTATTCTATAGTATTATTTAGAGGACGGCAACTACATACTATAAGATTCTTAGTGCAGCATTCTATAGTGCTATGTAGAAGACAAGGACTAAATACTATAAGATACTTAGTTAACATAACACGATAGAATGCTGCACTAACTACCTTTAGTAAATTAATTGATAGCAGGTTGAGTGACCACATAGAGGCTGCTTCATCATAAGTTTATACCTTTGCTTTTAGTCTATGGCACTAAGTAGAATAATTAATAATTAACGATCAAGATCAGCTTACCACAGTCCACGGTGGAGGAGCCTGGTTTGAAGAGCGTCGGAGGGCAAATTTCCACACACCAAAACCAGACAGACCGACAGTATACCAGAATTTTTCGACAGTGTAAAGGCCTAAAGTAAAGAAAAAGAAAATAAAAAAATATATATATAAGATAGTACAAGCACACAAGACAGTGGAGTTAGAAACAGAAATGTGTACATGTATTTCTAACATGTTCGTGTACACTTCAAACATGTTAGAAATACATGTAACAATAAAATATAAGATAACCTCAAACAAAAATAAATAAAATAATCTCTGTAATCGCACCAAAAGCATCACAATACTGTTGTTGTTTAGCCCCCCCACACACACACTACACTGGCCAGCTCTGATCTGGCTTAGTCAGGAAGAAGGGTACTGCACATGACCCCTTTAAGGGCCTCCAAAAATAGTAGGGGAAGGGAGGAAGTTACTCTCAGACTGGAGACCTGGCCCAAATGCTTGCAACAGAGTGGACTCTGCTAAAGGCACCCAAAAGTCAGGTGGTGGTTTTAAACCAAGTGATTGATTAAGCTTGCATTTCATAGCTGAAACAATTATCTGCTCTGGACAGGACACTTTTACCTTCAATGTCTGGTAACTAATTCCTGACAGGAAGCAAGTAGGATGAAGTGTAATGCCCCCCCCCCCCCCTCATGACATCTTAAGTAAACTGAATAAACACTGTAGAATTTAGCACTCTACCTAAATTACCATTTGAAACACACCTACAATGCGTAATTAAATTTAGGGGTGTGTCCACTTCTTGCAGAATAATGAGAAGTTTTTTCAAAGCCATGAGGTAAAAATTCACTTTCCGCAGGAAAAGGGTTAAGCTAAGGATCAGCGAATTTGTAGTTAGTCTAGCCCAGTTCAACCATACAAACTTGGCTATTTTACCTCTATCAACAGGTGGTAAGATATTACCATCAAAATAAGTTTAATGTGAGTCAATCTGGTTATTGGTGAAATAAAATAAAGAAAATTAATCCTTTAAAGCTGAAACCTAGATTCTTCTACACCGAGAGCAAAACCATTTTTATAAGATACACCCCCCCCCCCCAATCTGAATCTCAACAAAGAAAAGTTGAGGGAGCCTCTACAGTTGCTGGCTCGACATGTTAGAAATAGGAGCCAAATCCGCCTCAAATCACACCCCATCATTTTAACCCTTTCGTTACCATATTTATAATGAAAATACACGGACTATGATTTTCAATTAATTTTGAATATAATCAAGAATTTGGAAGAATTTAGTAAAATAATTAACTCTCATTATTAAGTTGGTGTTTGTAACATAACTTATCAAAAAGTTCTTACATAAAATTATAATAGGTTTAAATTTAAATAGGAACACTTTAAAATAAATAGGTTTCAGGCGGGTTGGTATCAAAATGGTTAAAGAAGGAAGAACATATCGAATAATGTTCAAAATGCTGCTGAAGAGACAATATGGACAGAGCTGGAATGCATTTGATCATAGGTCTGCTCAATGAGGGTTGGCTTGGGGTTAAACAACAAAAAAAGTATAGATATTTTTGAAGAGATCAAACTTGTCTTCCATAGCACAAAAATGGTGATCCAATTGATCAGTCTAGTCATCTTATATGGGGTAAATTATAAAGAAATTATTCTCACCATCATAACGATATCCTTCTTCAGGAGCAAAATCACTCTTTGATTTATATCCTCGTATCACTCTAATAGGTCTTCCTAGTTCATAGTTGCGGCTAATAGCTAAGTTTCCTCGAGTTAATGTTTGGTCTTTAGACTGTGGTGCTGTTCGTAAATTCTGAAAGAGATAAACAAAATCATTAAAATTTGAGAAGAATTTGTAGTCATCGGTGCTGGCAGTAGTCTATTCATTAAAATAAAGAAAAATACAGAGAGGATTATCTAATGTTTTGGACAGCTTATGCTGAAAGGTTCTTCTCAAAACATTGGATGAACAAATAAGATTTTTAGAAACAAAATTATATTTCTAGATGTAAAATATATATGTTAAAAAATATGAATGAATGGAATTAAAGAGCAATTGTTTTTCATTCAGACAGAAAAACAAGTTACTTGCAGAACAGATGCATGATAAAATTTCAGAATATCAAGATTCATCATTAAAGTGTACTGAAGGTAAGGGAATTGAAAATTAGACAGACTCCCAACATAACAGCACTGCAGTACCTAGCTAAATTAGTTAAGTGCGGTTGTTGTTTTTTTCCTACACTGAAAACTAATGAAACATTAATATAAAACACAAACTTTCTATTTTTCAGTTTTGTTTATCTGTCCCCTGAAATGAGCTAAATGACCTGTCAGTGAATACAATCTATTAATATAAATCAAAGTCTCCCAGCAAAGAATAAAATTCTGAGAAATATGAGTGTGAGTGGGGAAAGAAAAGTAGTGGAAAGGAAATGCTGGTTAGTTGAATAGGCAACACAACACACATGGATGGTTTTCCTATTGAAACTTTCAAGGTCAAGAAGTTACTGAAGAATACTTAGGAAATCACAGTATTATAGTGAAACAAACAAATGCATCCACACACACACATACACACCGAGGAACTAAAATTTCAAGCAAATAAATACAAAAATGCACACCTACACGTACTCAATACTCTACACAAGAAACAAGAAAAGCTTATATTAGTTTTATATGCATTTCATTGATGTATTACAGAGTAAAAATGTACATAAGTTCAGCTGTCCATGCATAAATTGCATTGGAGTCATATATATATAAGTGTACGTATATTTTATCATTTATTAACCCTTTCGTTACCATTATTTTTAATAAAATACACTGCCTCTAATGTTTAAATAATCAAGAATTTGAAGCTAATTAGTAAAATAACTAACTTTCTTACTATTAAATTGCTGTTTGGAACATAACTTGACAAAAAATTCTTACATAAATCTATAGTGGAAGGTTTAAATTTAAATATGAACACTTTAAAACAAATGGTTTCTATCATAGAACCAGGGACAGTTTCAGGCAGTTTGGTATCAAAAGGGTTAAATGATAATGAGGAACATGTATTTTATGCATTTAATCCTTTTAAATAATTTGTGGCAAGTAATTAATTATAAAACTGAACATTTATCACACGTGGATTTTCCACGGGTACCAACTAGTTTGTTAATAACACAACACACACACTTATTACAATGGTACCTACCTCTTTACAGCCAAGTTTATAAAATATTAAATGCCTTTGCTAGGAGTTGCAGTACAGCAATGGGGGATTCAAACCATCAACAACTGAGGACAATGGTGGATTCTCCATTGGCTTCAACAATGAACATTCCATTGTTTGATCAAAGGAACGGCCTACTCATTGAGTTAACATGTAAACGGCTGAGTATTCCACAGAAACGTTTACCCTTAACGTAATCCTCAGGCCGAATCAGTGACACAAGGCTGGAGCTTTGAATTATAGGTGCAACCCATGTGACAGGCTTCTGTACAGTTTCCGTCTACCCAGATTCACTCACAAGGCTTAGATTAACCCAAGGCTATAGTAAAGACACTTGCCCAAGATACCACGCAGTGGGATCAAACCCAAGACCTCGTGATTTTGAAGTGAGCTTCCAAACCATTCAGCCATAGTTGAGGACAATACACCAGTAGCCTAACAACCCCCTGATATTCAGGTCTTATGTTGCGTTTAACCCTTTCATTGCCATATTTCTAATTAAATAATGTTTAGGATATTCAATAAATTTTTTAAACAATCAGGAATTTGGAGGGATTTAGTAAAATTACTAATTTTCTTGTTATTAAGTTGGTGTTTGGAACATAACTTGACAAAAGGTTCTTGCATAAAATTGTAATAGGTTTAAATTTAAGTATGAATACTTTAAAACAAATGGTTTTTTTAATCATAGAACCAGGGGCAGTTTCAAGTGGGTTGGTATCAAAAGGGTTAACGAGAGTCCAAATTCACTCCACTACAAGTGTTTCAGAAGCTAATAGGTGTTTACACATTCTAACAATAACATGTCTCCGTTAGTCAAGTGGCTGGTATTCTATTCATAAACCAATTGACAAGTAGAGTTATGGGTCTTTTCTATGATAGCAATCTTACTCTACAACTGGATGCCCTTCCTACTGCTAGACTGCTCTCTTCAACTGGAGGATAGAGATAGTTAAGCAAGGTTAATATAAATATTGCTTAGTTTGAACTCAAAGAACTCCATCATCATCAGCATCGTTTTTATGTCTGTTTTTCCATGCTGGCATGGGTTTGGACAAATTTTGTTTTTGGAGCAGTATACTACAGCCAGATGCCCCAACTGTTGCCAACCCTCACATATTTTTGTAATTAAGGTAGTTTTTCCACAGATCTTTAACCGTTGAACAGCTAATCTACCAGCCTATTGTTTGACACAGGATGTAAACAATGAAGAATTTGTGGAGACAAACGCAAACACACACACATATATATATATATATACGGCAGTCTTCTATACAGTTTTCATCTACCAATTTCATTCACAAGGCATTGGTCAACCCAAGGCTATAGTAGAAGGCACTAGTCCACAGTCCATGCAGTGGGATAGATCCCAGGGACACGTGGTTACGAAGCGAACTTCTTAACCACACAGCCATGAGATACAATGAATTGGGTAAAATTCCATGTAGTCAATAGTTCAAATGAATGTACTAAATTCCACAAAAGAATCAAGTATAAGAGTTTACTGTAACCTACGGAATTTGTAGTGCACTAATCAACATTAAAAAATATAATTACTGAGCTTAGTTAGTGATAAAATACAAAATTTCATTTCATTTATTCACACACAAATAGAATGAAGAAATACAACTTAGTAGTCATAAATATACTATATCAAAAAATAGGATATGATAGTCACTACTGGAAAGTCTTTAATCATAGGTTTGCCCAACCAGAGCTGATCTTGGGCTAAACGACAAGAAAGAAAGCAAACCACACAGAGAGGAAACAACTGTGGTTATTAATGCAACTGTGGTTATTAAAGAGCAGATGAATAACAAACAGAAACTAGTTAAGATAGGGGGACTGGAACCATGTACTGGTATAGAAAATAAAGTATACAAATATGGTAGACTTTGAGAAAGCTACAGACTATAAGATGCCAGAAGAGCTACAAAGTTTCAAAGCAAAAACAGAAATTTATTGTAACCTATGTAATTTGTAGTGCACTAATCAACAATAAAAAATATAATTAATGACCTTAGTTAGTGATAAAATACATTTCATTTTGTTTATTCACACACATAGAATGAAGAAATACAACTTACCTTTGGATTTGTTTTAGTACCTTTGAGATCTCGACCACCTGGTATTGTGAAGAAGAAATGATTCAGTGAACATAAAATGTAAAACATAGAAGATTCGGTTAAAGTAAATGGTATGGTAACAGTATAATTTATAAGTAAATTGTGTCACAAAATTCAGTGGTTGAATGTTTAGATTGCTAAACTACTGATCTAAAAAAAGACAAGGACTTCAAGTTTTGACTTCAGAAAAAGCACATCACTACACATGCCTCTGCTTCTACCATGAAAGAAAAGTGGAATCTGTCAACTAGGCAGACTGAGGTCCAAAAGAGATGAAAAATACCCACCTGTTTCTATAATAAAAAATCATTTGTTTTAAAGTGTTCCTATTTAAATTTAAACCTTCCATTATAATTTTATGCAAGGACTTTTTGTTCCAAACACCATCTCAATAACAAGAAAGTTAGTTATTTTACTAAATTCCTCCAAATTCAAAATTAATTGAAAATCATAGTCAGTATGTTTCATTAAAAATATGGCAACGAAAGGGTTAAGTCAAAATCATTCACCGAAACACGAGCTAGACGTGGGCCGCTGACCCGTCTAGGAGAGTGATGACTCCAAATGAGAAATCAACGCGGGCCGAAATCACCCGTCCAACCCATGCCAGCATGGAAAGCGGACGTAAAACGATGATGAACCCAACACCCTCCCACCAAATACGGAAAAAATTGTGAAAAAGTAGTCAAAATATCTTTTTTATCAATGTATAACACTATTTAAAAGTCTCCTACACCCAAAGGAGTGTTTTTTTTTTAAATGGCTGGTTTATTTAACTATGGCTTGATAGCACTAAGTGAATGGGATAAGTCTCTCACTGGATAGGATGCTGAACTCTCAGTTAACTATCCAGATAATCTGGTACCTATACCTGATAGCTAGACAAACAGAGGCATGTACAATTAAGTGTGCTGCTCAAATACACAACAAAATACATGCAATGGTATTGAATTCAAGATTCAAAACCACATCTACTGGGTCATAGTAATTCTACACAATGATAGTGTGATACAAGTTGATTTGGTTGGGCACAAACAATACCAAATTTTATACGGAAAGGTGCATAGTCTGTTCAAACCTGGCAAATCCATGCCAATATGTAAAAACATAAGTTTTGATGGTGATGGCCATGATGATGATGATAATACTACTACAGCTATGCTGATTGAATCACAAGAGATGAATGAAAAACTGACTTACCTTCTCCTGTGTATGTGAAGCATTCTCCGAAATCTAAGTCATCTTCATAACCACCAGATAGAGCAATAGAGTATGCTCCCTCTTTTTCACTTCCATGAATGCCAGCAACTGTAGGTCTGGGTGGAGGAAGGGAGAGAGAAAAATTTAATTTTAAAAAAAATCAATAGTAATGTAGTTTTATAAAGTTACGTCAAAATAGAAAAACAAAACAACAAAAAACTATTTTTAACCTTTTTGATACCAACCCACCTGAAACTGCCCGTTTTAAAGTATTCATATTTAAATTTAAACCTTCCATTATAATTTCATGTAAGAACTTTTTAGGATATATTCCAAACACCAACTTAACAAGGAGAAAGTTAGTTATTTTACTAAATCCCTCCAAATTCTTGATTATTTTTTAAACTGAACTGAAAATCAGTCAGTGTATTTCATTAGAAATATGGTAGCAAAAGGGTTAAATATTTGGTATAGTGTGCCAATGGATAGATTAACACACTTCTCATTCCCTCTCTCATGAAGAACCCTGTCTTTCTTATAGTACGTGAAGATACTCAGAATTCTGAAATTTTATTGCTAATTCTTTAAATTAGATAAAACGTTTAACAGGAAATTTCAAAGGGCTAACAATAAACAAACAATCCTTAAGAATTCCTTCATTCATAATGCTCCCTGAAACAAACTGAATGGAAGAATGAAAAGCAAAGTTGGCTTTAGTGGGTGTGAACAAATTATAGCCATGAAATAGATCCCAGGAAGCAATTGAAAAGACTCACTATACATTGCATACTTTTCTTTTATTTCTATAAATATTCACAATATTGAAATTGTATTTTTATACGTAGATGTTGTTTAGACCAAATCAACCCTCATCAAGCAGATCTACGATCAAAAGCCTCCCAGCAGTGACCATCCCATCGTTTATTCACACAATGTACCTATAACTACATTATCCGATGTGTCCTGCTATTTTTAAAACAGTAGAGTGTGGTTTGAGGAAGACTGCTATCTCTAGCAAGTTGGGTGACTATGTAGAGAGTACAAAGATAATACATTTAAGTGCACCATTCTTTATGTGTGTGAATTGACAATTGAAATTCCCCACAAAATACAGCATTTTATAAGGTAACCAAAAATATAGCATTTAATAAGGTAACCAAAAATATAGCATTTAATAAGGTAACTTACCTGTGGATTCCAGCATAGCTACAATCTACTCGAGATGGCCACCAGGTGCCAACTTCTACACCTATATCAGATAAATGCGAAATATTTTATTGATGAGCTTGGTAATAATAAAGTTATTCATGGAAAAAAAAAAAAAAAACCTAGTTCAAAAGAAACATATATAAACATTACTCTTTTACTGGTCTCAGTTATTGGACTGCAGCCATGCTTAGGCACTACCTTCAAGGGTGTCAGTCGATTACATCAGTAGTCTACAGCCTTTTTTCACGACACGAACCCCAAATATTACTGAGAGACTTATAAAGAACCCTTAAACTTGATAATAGAAAGAATACATATGTAAACATTTTTTTAAATTTTCCTTTATTAAAAAGAAAACTATACTATTTCATAAAAGAATAACAGATTAAAGTAGAATGTTTAGAGTGTCATGAAGAATCTGATCTTATATCAATCAAATAACAAGAGCCAGCAGATTTGATCAAACTTCTGTCAAACTTTACTGAAGAACCCCTTTCTTTTCACGAACCCCAAAAAATATTTTAGCGAACCCTTTGGGTTCATATGAAACCAGGTTGGAGACCACTGGATTACATCGACTCCAATACTTTTTGTCTAGTACTTATATTATCAACCTGGGCATAAAGAAGCACAATCAGAATGTATAGGAACATAACCAAATAACAAGATGTTTTGTCTGATTCTGCCACACACCCACCTATTATATTATATATTTCTGTGTGAATATGTTTGTGTTTGAATAAAGAACTACCTTCAGAGAAAGTTTTAAGAGAGGTATGACAATGGTATTGTTTTTTTCCTGTGTGAACACGTTTGTGTTTAGATAAATGACCATTGTGAGAAAATACTTTACAACAAATATCGCAAATATTGCAGTTCATTAAATTAGAACTTTGAGAGAATATCATATCACAGTGACATGGGTCTCAATCATGTGTGAATATGTCAACGTATTGATAGTGAACTACTAGTAGAGAATGCTTTATCACAAATATCACAATGGTATGGATTCTCGACTGAGTGAATACATTTGTGCTTAGATAAAGGACAATTAACAGAAAATGCCAATAGCATGGTTTTTTCTACTGCGACATAAAATACACATAGTCCATGAAGTAAAGTCGGTAATAAGAAAGGCATACTGCAGTAAAAACCATGCTAAAAAAAGGAAAGAACAAATGAAGGATATGTGAACTCTGTAAGTTGCAGTACAGGCAACCAGTCTAGGAGGGCAGTCATCATCATCGTCGTTTTTACGTCCACTTTCCCATGCTGGCATGGGAAAGTGGACAGGATTTTTTGAAGTAGTGTTTTATAGTGAATTGCCCTTTCTGACATCAACTCTTTCAGTCACCTCTTACTGCAGGGATATACCAATTCTATTCACACGGATAGAATTCCAAATAAGAACTGATACTGGGTAGAGAAGGACTTTAGTTCCGGTAGCACAATAAAATACACCCAGTCCACGGTGTAAATTGGGCGAGATGCTTGGAGACCCCTCCAACTCACACAAACATGGAATAAAGGAGGTGAAAATGATGCACAGTTTCCATCCAGAAAATTTGAAGTGTAAGGCTACAGTAGAAGGCACTCAAATTGTCACTCATAGTGGTACTGAACTTCTTAACAACACAGATATATATATATATATATACACCAGTACACTCTGTAAAGTGGTTGGTGTTAGGAAGGGCATCCAGCCGTAGAAACCAAGGCAAATGAAACGTATGAGGCGTGGTCCTCCGACCCGTCTAGGAGAGTGGTGACTCCATTTCATAATCGATACGGGCTGAAATTACTCGTCCAACCCATGCCAGCATGGAAAGCGGACGTAAAATGATGATATATATACACATAAGAAAGCGACAAGAGAAGCTACAGAGAACATTACTATTAGCAAGGGTATCCAATGGTATGATGACAAAAGCAAGAAGAAAAAACTCACGTTCAATGGAACCGAATGTATTTTCGCGAAACTGAGGAATTCTCTTAGCTGGAGACTGTTTATCCTCATCAGCAACTTCAATAAAATTGTTTTCAGATGGTATCTAGAGAATACAAGAAAGTAATTAAAATTTAGGGGGAAAAAAACAACACAGAAGCAAAAAAAAAAAATATCCTTGTGAAAATAAATTTATCATTAATTAGCACAGTGGAGTTGCTGAAGACTGGGTATTTAGGTTTGTAGGTTTTTTTTTCTTTTCTTCTCTTTAATGGTTTAATCAAGAAAGGTTGTTGCTCGTAACTTTTGCAGACAGCCCAAGATTGATGTGGTTTATACTCAGCCTGAACTGGCAATGTTCTCCAATTCTTCGTAGGCCTTCTTTTGAAATTAATTAGGCTATTGTAAAGTTAAAACAAAGGCAGTGAATTGGCAGAGTTGTTAGAGCGTTGGTTAGAATTTGTTCCAGCTCTCCGAGTTCAAATCCCGCCGAGGTTGGCTTTGCCTTTCATCCCTTCGGGATCAATAAATAAAGTACCAGTCCAGTACTGGGGTCAATTCTTCTCTCTTGTTCTCTGGTTCTAATAAAAAACCATTTGTTTTAAAGTGTTTATATTTAAATTAAAACCTTCCATTATAATTTTATGTAAGAACTTTTTGCAATGTTAGGTTCCAAACACCAACTTAATAATGAGAAAGTTAGTTATTTTACTAAATCTCTCGAAATTCTTGATTATTTTCCGAATTAATTGAAAAAATCATACGAAATATGGTAGCGTAAAGGTTAAATAAATGCCCAAGAAATGCCATATATAGTTCTTTATTCAAACACAAACATATTCACACAGAAATATATAATAGGTGGGTGGGTGGCAGAATCAGTCAAAACATTTTATTAGGTTATGTTCCTTTACATTCTGATTGTGCTTCTTTATGCCCAGGTTGATAATATAATATATAAGTACTAGACAAAGTATTGGAGTCGATGTAATCCAACCTGGTTTCATATGAACCCAAAGGGTTTGCTAAAATATTTTTGGGGCTCGGAATAGGAAAGTTGAAACAGTTTGGGGCTCGGAATAGGAAAGTTGAAACAGTTTACTTTTTCTGCCACAAAACAAAGAAGACATTGTGATTGATTGAAGTATGAATCACAGCAAACAACTTATTGTAAAGCTGATAGATTTTCCAGAGATATATAATAGCACAAGACCAAAATGTTTCCCAGATTGTACTGAAGGGCATTACTTACCTCTCCTCTTAACCGACAAGAACGCCGCACAGCACCAACAATGATTGAACTGTCATCTGTGATTGAGGATGTAGAACATCTTTTGGTAGGCTTTGGTACCCACTGTGCCTTGCGTTTAATGGGTTTGTGAACAACCTGGAATTTTTCAAGCTAAAAAGAAAGAAAAAGAAGGAAATTTAGGATGGTGAGTCAGTTTCACTGGGTTGTAAATGGAAATTGTGTGGAAGCCTGTAGTGTGGGCATATATATTATGTGTGTGTGTGTGTGTGTGTGTGTATATATATATATATATATATATATATATACAAAGAAGTTCGCTTTGCAACCACGAGGTCTTGGGTTCGATCCCACTGCGTGGCATGTTGGGCAAATGTCTTTACCATAGCCTCGGGTCGACCCAAGCCTTGTAAGTGAATCTGGGTAGACGGAAACTGTGTAGGAGACCGTTGGATGGATTGTACCTGTAATTCAAAGGTTCAGCCTTGTCACACTGTGTCGCGCTGATTCTACTTGCGGATTACGTTAGGGGTACACGTGTCTGTGGAATACTCAGCCACTTACACGCTAATTCAACGAGTTGGCAGTTCAGTTGATCGAACAGCTGAACACTCATCATCTGGAATTCAGACGGAGATTCATTTATTATTTATATATATATATATAGGATCGGTTAAACAAATGAGAAATACCACTCAATACATCAAGTAGAGTCATCATCATCGTTTTACGTCCGTTTTCCATGCTGGCATGGGTTGGATGGGTGATTTCGGCCCGCATCGATTTCTCA
>JAOPJM010260396.1:0-12308 GCA_027124095.1 Muusoctopus leioderma | reverse complement strand
ACTGACGAAGTCCCTTCGATAGAGACTAACGGTATATATATATATATATATATATATATACATACATATATTTACACACACACACATCCCCCCCACACACAAACACACACATATACACACACACATATACACACACATACACACACACACACACACACACACACACATATATATATATATACTACATATATGCGTGAGTTTGTGTGTGTGCGTTTCTGTATCTGTTTGATTTGAAAAACCATTCCCATACGCACAATAAAATATATATGTATAATAAAAACAAAAATATAATTATCATCAATATCACTGCTGGGTCTCCATCATCATTATCATATAACCGCATTTTACCGTTAAATCACAACAATCCATATAATCTTATCTCTAACATCATTATCGTCATATATTCTTCCTCTGCTCATAACATCATCAGCATCGCTAACACTAATACGAACATTAACCAAATTAAACTCTTTCTCGCATTTTTCGAACAATGATGGCTACGAGAAGAAGAAAAACAAATAAGAAGATATTTTCACAGATATTATCGGTATTAATAAACGAAGAATTACTTCAGCCAAGTGTTTATTTATTTTTTTTTTTGGTAATTTATTTTGAGTAGAATATATAAATATATTCTCTGGAGGACTATTTAAATATCTGTTACTCTTTTCAGCTATTATCACCTCTCCAAACACTGAGAAATGTTTGAAGAGTTTATAGTTTCTGATTTATAATTGTTTTTTTTTTTATCTTTCTTTTTTTCATCTGCAGATTTAATGTAGAATTTATACTGTTTACTGAAAGTATTTCACGATTTTCAGCTGCTTTTCAATTATATATCTTGTCACATTATTATTATTTCTTTATATATGTATATATACACGCATTAAAAATACCACTGCATTCGTGTAGAGATCCACCATTGCATAAGCGACCTGGAGGTTCTCATATATATATGGGTAAGGAGAATTTAATTTTAAAATTATCTTTGCCTTCCCGGTACTTTGTTCATTGGGTTCGTGTCTGTGTGACTACCAACACGAATTGTATATGGATGCCGGCTATTTATAAGGATTTTTTTCGCCACCCCACTATATCCACCATGTGATATTTTGTAGAGCGTTAAATAGCTATCTCCCCAATATGTAGTTTTGTAGAAGCTTTGGTGCTGCCTGGACTTATATGTATTGATTACTGATTTATATATATATATATATATATATATTGTATTTGGGGAGGGTCATCATGCCAAAATGTGCACACGCACTGGTTGTATTTCACTTCTACTTCTAGTTTATTGATAGATTATTGATCTATTGCCAGAGTTCTTTCGTCACAGTCTGTGACCTTGTCCATGACGCTCCCTATCTATGCAACTTAGCTGTGTTCTTCGTGTTGCGGTGTGTCCCTTCATATTATATATGCCAGCGATGCTCTGCTGAATTTTATTTATAAGCTATGTGGGTATTTGTGTGTGCATGTGTGTGCGTGTTTTTCTTTTCTTCTAACGTCCTCACTTCATTCGTGCCCATCTATCTTTAGAACTTTAGACGGTGTGTTGGTGTTATAGTTTAGGTGTGGTGTGTGTGTGTATGTGTGTGTGTGTGTATGTGTGTGTCACTGTATGTGTGTATGTGTGTATGTGTGTGTCACTGTTGTGTGTATGTGTGTATCGCTGTTGTGTGTATGTGTGATTTGAACTCATAAGACTCGTAAGAACTCAAAGTATTTAATTCAGCACTCTACCGCTTCTACCTACTTTCTACCCTCGTAGTACACAAACAGAAATTCCTTATATAGGCATAAGACCTCACATTTATGAGTGGCGGGAAATAACATTGTGTGACTTTCATAAATCTTTATTTATAAGCTATGCGGTGTGGTATTTGATAAAATTAAATTCCTACTACAACTGGGAAGAGTAATCGAATAGCTGATTCGACTCGTTTGTAGTTTACGTCTACAGTACTTACGTCATACACAGAAGGTCGTGTCAGTGATTATAACTAAATGGTATTAAAGATTTACAAGAAAGAAGCTGCAACATACAGAATATACAGAGAATACCATCTGTGACGGCTATCTATTCTAGTATACGACTAGTGGGCGTTGACGCAAGCCGACGTCATGTGTATACGTCAGAGTTGAAATATCACTATATTTGCAGCTGAAACACCTGATTGGCGCTTCTTCAAAGTAAATGGTTCATTGTTGCCACCAAATAATTTTTGTTTAGATTGTCAAAAATTGTCGTGATGTAAATTATAAAGTAAATTCCTGACGTGTTTACACAGTATCACGGTTTCAGCTTCCATCTGTTGCTAATTAACTTCATCCACGCTTCTAACGTCCTTTGCAAAGGACTGAACACCAAATTTCCGATTTAAGCTTCATCAAAAACATAAGGTTTGTGTGTGTGTGTGTGTGTGCGTGTGTGTGTGTGTGTGTGTGTGTGCGTGTGCGTGCGTGTGCGTGCGTGTGTGCGTGTGTGCGTGTGTGCGTGTGTTTAGTCATGAATTCGATGAGTAATCATATTATCAGAATGTTTGTGTCACTAAATGTGTAGAGTAAGGAGTATAGAGGATTGAATACTTTATAGCCATTGGTGAGATAAAAAGCGAAAATTTGGTATTTGAACTCAGAAAGTAGAGAACGAGTCTGAATACTGCAGAGTTCGACGTTATTGCCAAAACACCACATTATTATATCAGAAATATAATTTTTAAAAAGGTTTTCTTTCGATTTTCACCATTTACACTTATAGTTATTTCAAGCTTTGACATGTTATAATAAACTGAGTGAACACAAACTACAATCATAGATTTAAACTAGTAATAGCGGTTATCGTTTAATTGACGTTTCTGAACTACTGTTGTGCGATGTCCATGGCTCATATACTTAACACTTAACTAAATGAACTTTAGGTAGGTGGTGATGCACTGATTGATGTACGCAAAAAAATATTATTGAATCGAAGTTTTCTTTTTAGTTGGAAAACGAAAACAAAAACCTTGCGACAATTGTTAGCTACTCTCAAAGAAAAGGGGCAGATAATTTCAAGAAATTAAGAATTAATTTCACAGAAGATAATTTTCATGCTCAGGGGAAATGTTGTCTTTGGTAGCAAGAAAGGTGACAGCTAACGACATGTTTCAGTCGTATTATACCTCATCAGTGAAACATAGTCATCTCGAACATGTCAGGCCAGTGGACAAAGACTTTTAAAAGTAGGAAAAGTGTTGCAAATATGTTCGACCGTAATAATTTGCATAATTGCAAAATATGATCTGAGGGAAATAACTTAAGTGGGCTATGATTTTAGATAATTTAGGTAGGCATTGATGTACTGAATGGCGTACGCACAAAAGGGTATTTTGTCCAACGCTCTAACGATTCTGGCAATCTACAGTAATAATATTAGTAACAAGATCATCAGCAGCAACAACTGCAACAGTAACAACTACCGCTACTGATTACAAGCATAATGGTGAGCTAACGGGGGAGCCTCGACACGGTTGCTCTACCTGTTAGAAATAGCTAGGAATAGCGGCCAAGTCTTTCTTAAATCATACCCTATTGTTTTTAAATATAAAAGACAATTTAATCTCTGATATACAAAAAGACAGTATTGTCACGGTTGGTACGATTTCTATCAGAACTGACATGTGGCTAAACAGGAAGAACAATAACAGGAAGAAAGAAATCAAAAACAATCAGAACAGATAACGATGATTACAATAACAGCAACAACACAGACAAAATTCCTCAACTACACTGTTCTCATCAACAGTGAGTTGATGGACAAACACAAAAAGACATGCAAACACACGAGGGCGGCATCGACGAACTCTTCTACAGAACCACCACTTCAGGAGTTAAGAAGCATTATTAGGAACATCCTGTTCATTATTAGTGAGCAACAGGAATGGTATCTTAAACGCATGCTGCGATTGTGAGGATGTAGCCGATGGGTAAATTAGCGTTAATGGTGAGTAAACCTGCTCAAGCAGTTCCAGCAGGCGCTACCTGGGTTACCCAGATGTAGTAATGTGGTCTTGAACGAACCGCATTGGGTCCTCCAGTTGAAGCAATGCAGAGGAAGGAAGCGAACAAGATGGAAGTCATCGATGATGTTAAGACTATAACCCTGCTACATTCAGTTAAATATTAAAGATGCTCGCAAAGAGGTTGGCGCTTGTCGTTGGTAATGTCTTCGGTACCGCAGAGAACTGTGTGATACCCAAAAATATATCCAGGACATCGTTTTAAGCAGGGTTGACCATTGCTACTTGGTGGCTTTACTAGATGTAGCCGGTTCCGTTCTTGTTTTCAGAGGCTGGATCGCTTCCTTTTACATTGGTATATGTTCGGTCGTCAAATTAAATAGCCAACCGTTTTGAATCGGATGCTCAGTCTGTCAAGTGTGTCCCCTTTCATCGCTCATGTACGTTTTTCCTATTGGGCTACTACTGAGGAAGTTAAATGTGTTGAGGGACATTCAGCTCAAACTGGGGCAAGGAGAACCTATGTGCATAAGCAGACCACGTCACCATCATGCTGTCGACATCTCGGAAATCTAGATGGTTTGCACCATACTGAAGAATTACGTGGTGGTAACAGGAGCATGCATCAACCAAGACAAGGTGGAGGATGGCTTCGAACTCAGTACCTAGAGAGGCAATCCTATGCCAGATAGTGTCTGTCTCTTGACCAATGCTTCGATTAGGGTAATGTAAATTACGGCAGGAGAGAAAGAAAAGTCCTTAGTGTCAATGAAAAGGGGGCAAGGAGGCGAACTCCTTAAATTTGTATTTACCAAAAATTAAATGGAGATATGTAGGGTGTTGGAATTTAGTTTGATCTTTGGCAGCTATGGTGAAAACTCCGGACATGGTTTGGTCTTATTAAACCTTCTCAGCAAAGCATAATCCTTTCATAGTTGTCAAGACTTCAGAACGAATACTTGATATAGTTTTGATTTTTTTTTGGGGGGGGGAATAATTCACTGAATGATCAAATAAAAATAATGCCTTTGGAAAGTTTCCCATGAGTGCCATCTGCATGAATACATATAGTTAAGTGCAGGCTAGCATATTTATGTGGTGAGACGAAAATAATGTTAATCAATTGAAATGAGAAGAAATGTCATTAGCATTAATGAAAATGACTCTCAAAAGGGACAAGGGAAAGAACTCCCGATGCGCGCGCGCGCGCGCGTGTGTGTGTGTGTGTGTGTGTACGATGGGCTTCCACACAATTTCCGTCTTCCAAATTCCATTCACAAGGTAATTGGCCAACCCAAGGCAATAGTAGAAGATACTTGCCTAAGATGTTGTGCAGTGGGATTAAACCCAGATGTATGTAGTTGCGAAGCGAACTTCTAAGTGCAGCGTAGACGGCGAGTTGTCAGAGACAGCAAAGTACCGGATTAAATATATTTTTATGATTTTATTCAGCGGAGTTTCTCCAGGCTAATTAAATAAGTACCAGTAATATACTAAACATGTTTAAAGGTGGTTATTAGTGTTCAATGCCATTTTCTCTTGCACAGAGCCAACCCTGTTCAAGAAAAGTTTGCTTTGTGCTCTGAAGAAAATGAGGATTGTTAATACCATCGTTACTTCGCCGAAAACTGGATCTTTGGATTCACTCGTACCATATTTATAGCAGTAACATGTGTTCATTCCTTCCAGTCCTCTAATTCCAATTAAATTTCGTGGAGTAATAACATATTTTTCATACTGGAACGTGAAATATCTGTGATTGGAGGCAGCATTTGTCTCATCTAAACAATATTTGATTACAAGAAATGTGGAATATATAATTGTTTCTTAGCGACAGTTAATTAGATGATGCTACATAAGCATTACATCAATATTTTGTCAGGAACAGCTGCGCACCGTTTACAAGATAATGGGATCAAATGAGCAAGATATGGTGTGTGTTTTTCTATATTAACTATTCAAATTTCTCACCTATTATCAGTATTTCTAGGAGGAAGAGCAACTAAACCCACTGTTTCTTTCAATTGTCTTGCAAATAGACGTGTAGAAAAATGTTTTTCACAAATTAATTGGTTTTATGTAAAGAAATATGAAGTTGAAATAGGAAAACATACAACTATTGCAAGGATGAATAATAAATGAAATGGTTTCTTATCAGTGAAACAAAGATTCATAATCATCATCAATACTATTACTTGTCAAATCGATGCTTCCAAACCTTAATAAGACATAGGTACACATAGAAGTCATGTTCAACTCAATGAAATTGATATATTTAGTATTTGAGCTCAGTGTTTACATATTACATACGACAGTTGAAATATATAAGATGTGAAAATCTAGATTTAATAAACAATTTCTAGTTGGAAAGTGCTTTCCTGAATTAGTTTACAGTGTTAGAAATGGTTTGCTTTGTATATTCAAAGTTATCATGAAGTAATTTTGGAAATTTAGGAAAGAAAATATACCTAGTATCAATTATTTTATTTATCTTATGTTTGATATTTAAAAAGCGATCCGTACTATCATTGTTAATTATTCATTCTAAAGATCGTCTTCCAACAAACATTCGCCGGTCAATTCCCCAAGAAGCAGACAGAGAAACTACGTGAATACCTATACAGTTTTCAACACTGCTCCTCTCCTCCACTTATCTGTGTACAGAGTGTTGATAGGGATTGTTTGGACCTTCAGCATGGCACTTCGATGATGATAACGATGATCATGTTATAGGAGGGTGGAAGATATATCGTCTCGCTTAAAAGAGTAGTGTAAATGACCGACAAAATGGAACATCGTTTTACTTGTATCATCTAGTTAGCTAGCTCCGGAGTATACAGTAAGTACTAGATAAAATTGACTTTGTGCTTAGTCAAAACGAATTAATGTGGCGTGTGTTATAGAGTACAAGTAAGCTTCATGCGATTAGTCGAGACTGATACATTTGTTGGTTCTTAGTTTTTTACCATGTCATTCGAAATAAGTTAATACTGCCATTCAAAAATTCATGAACGCCGCACATTTCAATTTTCCCTAAACCTATAAATCTTAGCCTATGTGTCTATGTAAGAAATCAATATCACTTAGTTCAATAATTACAGATCACTATCAAAGATTTCGGAATAAAATACGTATGGATGATTTTGCAAGTTTGAGTAAATATTTAGTAAATTGATACTGAAGTCTAAGAAATGTGCAACTAAATATTTGGCTTCATTTTATTTGTTGGGTATTTCCACAGATAATTTTAGTTATTCAGGTGTTATATATTGGCATTTCTTCATTTATAATTTAGATGTTATCAACTGTTGCTGTCATAATTTTTATATAACATCGTGGTGGATACCATTTCCCATTCTCGGTGTATGATACACGAATCAAAATTGATTACCCTTTTCACCTTCATATTATATAATACTGAAGTGAGACTTAATAAACATTGAGTATTTATGAACTCACAGAAAGAGAATCATTTTTTATCATACGGAAACATCATTGTAATACTAGAACTCGAATTATTCGCGTTTCATTCAAAGAGTAACGCAATTTCAAAATGTCCTTAATGTATTTTAACGAATAACTGATATGATTTAAACAGGTATTGTTTGCAGTATGTTGTAATCATTCCTGAATCTTGTACGAAAATAATTAAGGAAGGTGGTGAATAATGACATTTTCTCTATTTCAAGAACATTTATGGATGCAAACGAAATATTTTACTGTAAGTCAAAACTTTCGTGAACTTAATACCTGAAACTATTAACGGTTAGTTGGGCCACTGCCGATGATTTCATATGTATAAGGTGCATGAGAAGCAAGTGAACTTGATGGGTTCAATCACTCTCTGAACAGTTGATTACAGTCGAGTAGAAAATTAAGTGAAACGACTACCTTGGGAATCGAACCTTTGTCACAGATTCAGATCATCAAGAACTTAGCCGTTTCCTAATTCTACGGTCAACCATACATTTAGATATCTAGGCGGCGAATTGGCAGAGTCGTTAGAGAGTCGGATGGAACACCTAGAGGTGTTCGTTCTGTCTCACTGCGCCCTGAGTTCAAATCCGCAGAGGTCAACTTTGCCTTTCATCCTTTCGATGTAGATAAACAAAGTACAAGTCTAGAGCGGTGGAGTGGCGGGATCGTTAGAGCGTCGGACGGGATGCTTCGTGGTATTTGTTCCGGCTCTTTGCGTTCTGAGTTCTGAGTTCTGAGTTCGAATCCCGCTGTTGCCTGCTTGGATGGTAGACTTAATCCGTCGTCCGGTTTAACACTACCACCTGGCCTGTGTGTGCTTTTAGCGGAGTCCAGTCTGTTGCAAGCATCCGGCCCAGGTCACTGGTCTGAGGATACCTTCCTCCCTTCGTCCCACCAATCTCGGTGGCCCTGAAAAAGGGTGATAAGCACTGCCTTCCCTCCTGACAAACTGATAAAAAAAACTACCCATATTCGATTCGATCCAGTGGTGGATTCGATGTAAAATACCCCTTGCTCTCAACAATCAGTTTGTGCGTATGTAAAAAGATCAACATTATATTCGTATCGTCAATTGACAGATTCATCATTTATATACTATAGGTTGCAATATAGATACTAATATTAGTGTCAAGTCACTGGAAACTAGGTTTTTGGATTGGTTGTGTGTCACATTTCTGTTTAAAATGTCTGTTGCTTCCTCTCGAAGCCTTCCTTTCGCTCTACTTAGACCTCACCGGGCAAAAACGTAAATTCTCCAGCTAGAATATGAAGAATATATTTTGTGAGAAGTATCAATCGTCTCAAGCAAGATGTAGACTGTAGATATAGGAAATATATTCCACTCCTTGAGATGCATTTAGAATACACTGGTCTGTAATAGCAGGACTCATATCAAGTCTTGTTTCTGTGTAACGGAATTGTAACTAATCCTATTCAAAGATTGAAAATATCTGAGGTTTACTAAATGTGTCATGAAACAATTTTGGAAAGAGAAACAATTTTTAAGGAAGCGGTAATTTTGTAGGGAGATATTAGATATGCTAATGGTGATTGTGACACCCATATTCCAATGGATGGTAAGGGTACCAACTGGAGGAGCCTCACCTTCTGCAACTTTTAGCCAGTGGTAGGTTTGAACTAAGCAATGCTAGCAAACGAAACAATGCCGGTTTTATAGTGATTTCGCTGCTTATTAAGGTAAACTGAGGTCACACTGTGATACATTCATACAGCTCCAGCCTACAAAAATGCGTCACTAGACTAAGTAGAATTAGCAGCCAAATTTCCCTTCGTCTTAAGAAAGGAAGAACACACTAGATTTTGTAATCCTAGATACCAGAAAAAAAGATCGAATGGTCACAGCTGGAACGCCGGTCAAGCGATAAATAGTCGACAGATACCAGTAAAGTGACTGACATACAGATCAACATCAAGAAGGGAAACATTCGGAAGCAACAACTCTTCACAGAATAGACAAAGAAAACGTCAAAAAGGTAGGATACTCCAGCACAGAAGTCAACAAAGGCAAACCAAACAGGTAACACAAAGCACAAAAACTCCAGTAAGCATTCCTCAAATCTCGTCGTAGCATGGAAAACCGAAAGGACGACATTTAACTTCATTTGAAAATCCCCGGTTCCAAAACCGGTTTTTCCACAAAATACGACAGCAACATCAATGTCTACGCTGTCGCTCGAGCTGATAAAGATATTAAGCCAAATCTCACTCAAATCACAAACTACCGTCTTGAAAATGGAAGTACACAGTAGACAGTGTTTTTTGTTTTTTCATTATTTTTTAGTGGCTTAGCCAGAGGATGAAGGGCAGTACCCATAAACATTTTGCAAGGCCTCCGATACCTTTGTTAGAGGCACTCAAGACAATACAGATAAATTAAGGAGAGATGCAATAGCATCACAAATAAAAACCCTTTACATCCTAAAAACAATATCACACTAACAGGCCTCACCAAACTAACTACAACAAATCCTCGCTAATATCATTTTCTGTTTCACACACGTAGCAACCATAAATGTGATATAAGCGACTGCTATAGGAAGACGGCGTGACAAGGGGAACAAGCAGGAAGCGGAAGTGACGCGAGCAAGCGGTCGTTTCCTGGGATTTGCCTGTGTGTTAGTCGGGGTTAGTTATACGCGTTGGAGTCGGTCATCATTCTTACGAGGTGTGATTGTGTGTTTGGTGTGGAAGACGTGGAGAAAGGAGACGAGTTGTGAGTTTTTGGTCGACATCAAAAGCAGCGCGAGAACTCAGCGTGTGAGTAAGAGAACTAGATCATCATTAATCTGAGATAAGTTCCGTGGGTGCATTTATGGCCTACGGCACGTTATGAAGAATGATATGAAACGGGGAATATGTGGATGTGTATGCCAACGAAATTAGAAGCTTGGCTGGGATGGCTGGGTTGGCTGGATTCAATGGAGAGGGACCGGAGAGACTAGTTAAGCTTAGCTTTGTGACTGGCTTCCCTGACCACATTTCAGTAAGACTGCAGCAGTTACCGGACGTTGATACCATGGTGGTGCGGAATTTAGCGTCAAAGGCTAGAGTACTGACTCTGCACAATCCCCAAGATCTAGCAACAGTGGCCAAGATGGGACAGGATGAAATGAAACGGTAACCGAAGGGTAGTAACGAGCCGAGATGGGGACGGGGGCAGGCTCGAGCGTTTAAGGGGCAATGTTTTAGGCGTCGAAGACCGTATATAATCAAGGACTGCAACGAGCCTAAGCCAGAACTGGTCTGCTACCGGTGTAACCAGACAGGTTAAATAGTAAGCCACTGTATCCTGGGAAACGGTGTGGGGGGGGGGGGCACTGCGCCGGCGGCTACCCCGTCAACCAAGTAAAGTCGCTTCTGCGTTCACTGCCTACAGTGGAAGTTCTGGTAGGAGGGATGGGGTAAGGGACCTTGATAATACGGGATGCACGACCAATCTAGTGACTCCAAGGTTGGTGGATAGCTGTAGCGGGATGAGTAGCATCAAGGCAGTCGACGGACGAGAAGTGAAGCGTAGAGGTACCAGTACTGTAGAGTTGATGGTACGCGGGACGCAACTGAAGATTTGCTTGATTGTGATCAACTGCGTCGTTGATGGTATTGATGTGGTGATGGGTATGGATGTGATTGGCCGCCTGGGAGGCGTTACGGTCAACGAGGATGGAGTAGAGTTTGGGATGACGCGATGTGCTGTGAGCGTGCAGCGAAAGAGTGGGGACTGTGGAATTGTCGAAGCGATCTCTGGAGGAGGGGTTGTCTCTCGTCGAATTGGGGACAAGGATTTTGGTGCAGAGTTTGACGGCAAGCCCTGGACAGTTGAGTGGTTCTGGAAGGGAGAGCCTCCTGTGTTAATGAATAGGGTGGACTGCTACGAAGGTTCTTTAAAAGGTGGGGGTGAGAGTCGAGTTTGGCAGGGAAGTGGAAAGATGGATCGAGGAGGGTATGTTGGTGCCTTGGAGGGTGGAGGTAGAATGCGGAGTATTACCATTGATGGCAGTAGTTCAATCGACGAAAAACAAGGTCCGGCCAGTGTTAGACTTTCGAGAATTAAATGATCATGTGGCACGTCACACGGGTGGTGAAGCCACGGTTCTGTGTGGAGAGACTTTGCGAGGGTGGACGCGAATGACACGTGCTTCTACGATTGTCGACCTAAAGTCAGCCTATCTACAACTGTGTGTGGCTGAAAAATTGTGGAAGTATCAGCTGGTGAGATACTAGGGCATGATGTACTGTCTGACTAGGCTGGGTTTTGAACTGAACTCTGCACCAAAGATCATGGTGACAGGCCTCAAGACAATTTTGGGAAAAGAAGACAGGATCAAAGGGGTCACTAACTCCTACATAGACGATATTCTGGTGGATAAGACAGTGGTGACAGCCATGGAGGACATAGGTTATCTGAGAAGTGTTGGGCTAACTGCAAAACAACCAGAGTCGATGAAAGGAGGAGCTGCGTTAGGACTAAGGCTGAAAAAGGGGCAGGGCAAGCAAGTTGGTATTTCAGAGGGGAAACGAAATTCCAGAACTGAAAGAAGACCTGAGCAGACGGGAACTGTTCTTGATGTGATGGAGGCTGGTAGGCCACTACTCTATCGCTGGATGGCTTCGAATGGCGTGTAGCCATGTTAAGAGGAGAGTAAATGGAGTAAACTCGGAAGACACGGTGGAGGACAGTTGCCATGATGAGAGACAATAGTTACAATAAATCATCACATTCAGCAATATAAACATATTATACAGAGAGAGAGAGAGAGAGAGAGAGAGAGAGAGAGAGAGAGAGAGAGAGAGGGGGGGGGGGATATA
>JAOPJM010260293.1:0-12310 GCA_027124095.1 Muusoctopus leioderma | reverse complement strand
ATATGTATGTATATATATCTTTCGTTTATCATAACTTAAGTCAGCCATCTAGAACAAAGACGTTTCCTGGTGTCCCTGTAGACAAAACAGCAACAGAATGCTTTAGGGAATAATACACTAGATTGGTTTCAAATTCATTTTCTTTTTCAGTCCCAAGGGAGGATTTTTATGTTCTAATAAGAAATGCAAGGTAATGAAACAATCGTTAAGCAGAGAGTGGTCTTGCTATTTACAGCGACGCGCACTTCCTACCCTCATGTTACGTCTTTAAAACTTGGACTAAGCCAGTGACTGTTAAGTGTTTATTGCATGGCTTCACTTACGTTACTATTGACAGCTTAAAAGTGATAGCATCCCCTATTGCCGGGTCTGTGTAGTGTTAAGCAGAAGAGAAATAGTTCTCCCTCTGGATAGCACGTTGATCTACTGGAGGTAGATTTATTTACTTATTAATTTACTTATTTATTTATTCGTTCATTTTATGTTACAGTCTGTGAACAATTTGTTTTCAACAGGCCAACCACTGATTCCCTGAATTTCTGACGGCGAGAGTGACAAGGGAGTTTTGTAATCGATGCAAAACAAATATCTCAAGGAGCGTCATTCGTAAAGTACGTTTTTTTGTGTGTGTGTGTGTGTTTTTTAAAGGGGATTTCTCGCTGATATTTATAGCATTCGCCGATATACATCTGCGCAAGATACACAAACACACACATACATATACACGCACAAACACATGCACACATAGACACATATATGTATGTGTGGATATATCTCTTTATATACAAACATAAGGGAAAATACTCAGTATATAAAGTATAGTTAACAATAATAACAACAATTAAGATTGAGATTTTACACCATCGTTACTCCGAGTTTCCCGTTACTGCTTTTCGATACGACGAAAGGCTTTATTACAAATTACAAGCTTATATAGGTAACATATATTTGGGAAAAAACAGTCTTGTAAATGCCGAGATTCTAAAATTAAATATTTAACATTTAAATTATTAAACGTAGGCAAGGTATTAAGATAAAGGACTAGAAATAAAAAGGATAGAGTTAGAAAACTGTGAAACAATGACGTATACATGGAAGATATTCCCAACAAAATAGCAAAGACACCATTAAAAATATATAAAAACAAAATTGTAACAAAGTAACGAATAACAAATGTATATATCATTTAAATGCTAAATTGATTTCTGAATCTCCCTGTATTCTGTTCAGTGAGACAGCGAAACTAGCTGATGGTCGGTAGTAGTTCCTGTCAACACATTTAACTCTGAATCTTTTTTAAGCACCACGATTAGTACAGTTCAACGGTGGAAGCCATGGTAAAACTGAAACACACATTCTTGAAATCAAATACAGCTGAAGGTGGGTGCAGGTATGGCTGTGTGATTAAGAAGTTTACTTCGTGGCCAATGTGATTCCTGGTTTGATCCCACTACATGGTATCTTGGGCAAGTAACTTCTATCATAGACTCAGGTTGACGAATATTTTGTAAGTGGAATTTGGTAGGAAACTGTGTGGAGGCCCGTAATATACATACATATATATATATATATTGTAGGAAAATATCATTATCAAAAGATGAGATAATATTCATTGTCCTCGAAAAATGGCGCAATATAACGCTGAAACAAGAAATAAATGGGAACCCTCCTAGGCATGTTACCATTCACGAAACTTTCTAGTGATATAAAGCTAACAGACTTAGTTGAAGACCTGCCTCAGTCTAGAAGGCGAAACAGACTCAGTGAAACACAGCCATCTCCTACAGTTCTATTCAAAGGTGTCTTAAATCTATATAAAAACAAAATTGTAATAAAATATAATATAAAACTTTTATAAATCTTTTAAATGCTACGCAACCTTCTGAGAAAACTTTCCTGTAAAACACTATCGCACTATACTAGTAGATTGTTATCTCCACGATAGCTTTCTTTGCTCAGCAGTCTCCTATGGTTTCCGTGTGCATTGGCATCCTAACCCTACTGCATTAGTCGCACTCTCCTCCTCTTCAATATGATGAATATCTATGGTTACAATATCTCACCTACCATTTGTTTCGTATCCGTCCCAGTCCAAACCGTGGGTTCTGCTCAGCACCTAACCCCTCTTTTATTTCCAGGGTGGTCTCTCCAATTTCAACAGATTTTTTCCCCACTCCATTTCCTTCCTGTCAAAACTATTGGCTGGGTTGCATAATAGGTTTCATCGAATCGCATAGCATCGTGTGGCAACGGGCGTTTTTTATACATACATACATACATACATACATACATACATACATACATACATACATACATACATACATGATGATTTCACCACCTTCACAGTTGGTCACCGTCTCATTGGGTTCCATCATTACCATCCCCATCATCCACTTCCCGTCCATGACCTCTCAGATGACTGTTCAGTCCTGCTGCAGACCTGCACGGTCTGAAGCACATGTGACAGATGAATGAAGTGATTTACACTGGATTGGTTGAGTCAGCTTGTAGGATGCTATCCTTGTGCACTACCATATGCCTCCTGAGGCCAGAAGTCGTCTTGCAAACTTTACCATACATCACACAAGTTGTCTCACCTGGTCTTGGAGGGAGAATGTTTTGGACAGTTAGTCTTTCATGAGTCTTTAGATGATTGACACCTTAGATGATTGACACATTCAGCCTTTTATGTTCTCATCATGGTTCTGATGACAGCCCTTCCGGAGTTGACGTTTAAGCCTTGCATGCTCAAGACGTCCCTTTTCAAAAGTTTCACATCCTTCCTTCACAGACTTTCTCCACACTACCCTCTTTAAAGCTAGCTCTTCCCACCTCTCAACAATAAACTGCAGTTCTTTAAGTTTGCTTTTTATGCAGTCCTTATACCTTTTCCTTGGTTTTTGCTGGGGACGCTTTCCAGTGTGCAGCTCACCGTAAAACAGCTGCTTTGGGAGTCTATCATCTTCCATATGCACGACATGGCTTTCCCAACACATTTGAGCAGATGCGATGAGAGACTCGATACTTGTGCAGCCAGTCCTTACAAGAACATCTGTGTCTGGTGCTTTGCTTTGCCACTTGATGTTGAGTATGCGCCTCAAACACTTCTGATGAAAACGCTCAAGCCACCTGAAATGCCTACGGTGTACTGTCCATGTTTCAGAAGAATATAAAAGAGCAGTTAGAATGCAAGCTCTGTAAGTGCACACCTTGGTCTTGTTGGTGATGCCACGATCTGCCGATACTCTCTTTTCTAGCTTCCCAAAGGCTACATATGCTTTCTGGATGCGTAGATATATCTCACAGCATCCGGGGCACCATCTCTCGATAACATGCTTCCCAGGTAAACAAATGTATCAACTACACCCAATCTAGAGCCGTGTACCATGATGTTTGGCTTGATATACGGTTCACCTGGTGCAAGTATGAACATTACCTTGGTCTTTGTCAGACTGATTCTAAGACCGAAGGCAGTACATGAAGCTCCAAAGCGAACCATCAGGTGTTGTATGTCATCTTCAGTGTGAGCTAAAAAGTCAGCATAATCTGCGTAAAGGAACTCTCTGATCAATGCTTCAAATGTTTTAGACTTGGTGTTGAACCTTCTCAAATTGAAAACCCTTCCTGTAGTTCTAAATTGCAAGAGGATGACTTTCTCATCACAGTCCCGGAATGTGTGTGTAAGAAGTACAGCAAAGAATATTGAAAAGTGTGTGAGAGCTGGAATATCACCTTGCTTTACTCCGTTGTCAATTGGAATTTCATCAGACAGCTGAGCGTTAAAGGTGACCCGAGCCTTCATACTTCTGTGCAACTGTTTGAACATATTCACGAATGTTGGTGGGCACCCTATTTTTCCAAGAATTATCCACAGTGCATCCCTGTTGAACGTGGCGAAAGCTTTTGTTAAATCGACAAAAACTTGATATAAAGGAACCTGCTGCTCAGTGCATTTCTCTTGTATTTGCCTAGCAGAGAATATCATGTCGACTGTCCCTCTACCAGATCTAAAGCCACTTTGCAATTCAGGGATGACTGTAGGACAGATGTCTTCTATCAACCTGTTCAACAGGAGTCTAGCAAACACTTTTCCGACAGCTTCCAAGAGTGTTTTTCTGAAATTTATTTACCTATATATATATATATATATATATGTATATATCCCTGTGTATTTGTCTCTCTATTTGTCTGCTTATTTACATATATGAATATATACACACACACCTCCACATGGACATATACGTATAAACACTCAAACATATAAATAGACAGACACACATTCATATAGATATATACATGCACACACATGTACATACACGCACACACATACACATGCACACATTCACATATATATACATATAAACACAGATTTATAGATACAAGTAGTCCAATAAATAGATACATGAGTGAACAGATGATAATAGAAATTGATGCAATATACATATTTATGTATATGTCTGTGTGTGTGTACATATGTTTATATGTATATGTATACATAGATGCATTTGTGTAAATGTGTCTGCTTGTATATATATGCATATTTGTTTCTATGTATGTATGGATGGATGGATGTGTATGTATGTATGTGTATACATATATGTATATACATATATATGTATATATGTATATATATATATATATATATATATAAAACAGTGTTTTAGAGGGCTACAGCAATGCAAATAGGACATTAAATGTTAAAAAAATATTAAAAATAATGATAACAAAGTTGTTGGAATGTTACCTTGGAAAAATTTAATTAGTCCTAATATTTCGGGAATAAAATTCCTCTTGTCAAAGGAAGTTAAGGAAATTAGATCGGAGCGTGGGATCCCTGTTTCCTTCTTATGATGGCATTTTGGATTCTGAGAGTGGAGGAATGTGGGTTTTATTGTTTGTTTTTTGCAGTAATAGTACTATTTCTTTTTCTTTGGAGTAGGTCAGTAGTAATGGTGAATAGCTGAGTTGTGGTAGTGAAGTCTTTGGGTGGAAAGTCAAAGATTGTGAAGTGAAGCCTGGTGACAGAGGGAGATGGAATGGGAGGAAGAGGGGATGAGAAAGAGAGAGAGGAAGAGAGGGCTATGAAGTTGTCATCTATCTGTAGTGGCTGTTAGACATTTATTATTGAATGGTAGAGAGAGGGGAAGGAGTGAGAGTGGAAGAGGGAATGAGAGAGAGGGAAAGAGAGGAAGAGAGGGGAGTTAAACATCTTTCAATAATAACTAGTGGGCTTAGATTTAAATCTATTGTTGATAGCCGAAGTCTCTCTATAATAGCCACTGGGTGTTTAATTCTAGTCTATTGTTGATTTGAGGTTTGTATTTGGCTATGTGAATGGATTCCTTGATTCGGAGAGTGTCGATATTCCGATCGATGGCTTAGATGGTGACTGTGATGTCCTTACTTGTGTTTTGGCACTTTTTTATGTGTTTTTTGAAGGAGGATGCACGTGTGTTGAGGTGTTCTTTGACACGGATGTGTAGTGGCCGGATCATGCTGCAGATGTAAAACTCACCGCATTTGGTACATTGGATACGGTATACCATGTATGTCCGTAGGCACATGTCTGTGTTGCGGATGGGGCGGTTGGCCAGCGCGCATTGGTTCTTGTCGTCTTCTGGCAGCTTTTTTTAATAAGCATTTCCTCAGTGAGGGGCCTGAGTGGGCTAGCTGTATATCCAACCCCTCCCTGCGGATGGCCCTGTGGGTGGCCCTGCGGATAGTAGCGGTTATATTGTCATTGAAGTGTGGTAATTTCAGGAAGCAGGTGTTGGATGAGATCTTCCGTTTCTTGGGTTTGGGGCCCTGAAGATGACTGGCGGTGGGTTGGGTGCTGGATATCCGTTGGTTTCCAGCACCTTTAAGAATTGCTGAATTTATCCCGGATACGCGTTGGTTCATTCCGTATGTATCCGGTCTTAGCACTGGTGGGAAGCTCTGATCTGTAGTGTACAAACAGATCCCTGCATGCGGCTTTCCTGTAGAAGTTGGTGTTGATGTGACCATCCTCTGTTATTCTTAGTTGGAAGTCTAGCAGTGGCAGGGATCCAGTGTCATCGGGGTGTTCTATGCTGAATCTTATGTTATCGTCCATACCCGCGAACGTTCCAAATATTTTGTCGGCCTCTTCACGGGAAGACGTGAAGATGAGTATGTCATCCACAAATCTGGTGAAGAAGGCACATGGGCGGCAGGTGTTGAGCGCTCGACGTTCCAACTGGTCCATATAGGTGATGGCCAGTAGGCCTGAGAGACTGGATTCCATGGGTAAACCCGTTGTTTTTTTGTAGGGGTGGTTGTGGAAAGTGAAGTAAGTGTTGTTGATGATGATGGATAGGAGTTGATGGATGTCAGAGACAGTGAGGCCGGAGCAGTAGAGGTCAGAGGAGATATTGCAATCGGTCAGTAGGTTGACCGCTGGGAGAGCGGGTACTGACGTGTAGGGAGAGACGGCGTCGAGGCTGAAGGTATATCTGTTGTATTTGAGTTGGTCTGGTTGAAGTTGGTGGAGTCTTTGGATGACCTCATCGGAGTTGCTGGCATGTCCGGGAAAAGTGGAAAGTATAGGTTTGAGGATCCGAGAGAGGAGCCAGGAGATTTTATAGAGGGGTCCTTCTATGCTAGAGACAATGGGTCTGATCTGGAGTTTGGGTCCGGTTTTGTGGGTTTCAATGAGGTGGTAGAAAGTTGGCAGCCTGCTATTTCTAGTGGTGAAATTGGTTTTGTGTTTGGTAGGGAGTAGTCGGCGCTTGCAAATATCGGCCCAGGTGGTGTTAATGAGGTCTTCAATCTGGGCTGGCGTTGTGCCTGTTACTTTGGAGTATAGTCTGTTGTCGTTGAGGTGTTCTAACGCCAGGTTGTTGTAGGTATCTCGAGTGACAACGCAGAATTCTTTCCCTTTGTCGGAGGGGAGATATACAAGGTCTTTCGCTCTTAGGTTTTTTAAAGTGAGGTGTTGGGACTTAAAGAGGTTAGGGGATATCTTCGCTTGTTTCTGCAGGATGGTAAAGATAGACAGTTTGAGATCGAGTTCGTAGTTGGCGGGGTGGGTGGATTGGGTGATCGAGGTGGTAGGTGAGAAATTTGGTGGGAGTATAGGTGATCGTCGCAGTAGTTGGTAGATGTGTTAAGAGCAGTCAGCCATTAGAGTTGGTAGGTGGTTCGACAAAAATTGGTTTCTATGTCGAGTTTCAATGTAGAAGTTGAAGTTCCGTGTGGGAGAGCGATCCTGTTAAATCAGTGACGGTCTCTTCCTTAACTTCCTTTGACAAGGGGAATTTTATTCCCGAAATATTAGGACTAATTAAATTTTTCGAAGGTAACTTTCCAACAACTTTGTTATCATTATTTTTAATATATATTTTTTAAAACATTTAATGTCCTATTTGCATTGCTGTAGCCCTCTAAAACAATGTTTTCTACCCGTTCCACAATGTTTCAAGCAAACTACAACACCCTCCTATAAATAAAATGGATCTCAGTCTGAATTTCAGACGATGAGTGTTCAGCGGTTCGATCAACTGAACTAACAACTCAATGAATTAGCGTGTAAGCGGCTGAGTATTCCACAGACACATCTACCCCTAACGTAATCAGAAGTCAGAATCAGCGTGACACACAGTGTGACAAGGCTAGGCCTTTGAATTACAGGTACAATCCATCCGATGGTCTTCTACATAGTTTCCGTCTACCCAGATGCACTTACAAGGCTTGGGTCGACCCGAGGCTATGGTAAAGACACTTGCTCATGATGCCATGCAGTGGGATCGAACACGAGACCTCGTGATAAACCATTTGGCAATACTGGGCCGCCCATATACCACGCCCGCCACATCGACCACCTCTCTGCCATCGCCCCCCGTCCCCGACCCAGCCCCAATCGCCTTCCCTTCCCCCTCACCTATCACCCCGCCTCCTCACCCCTCCAACGCCGCATCCTACGCACCTTCCGATCCCTTCAATCGGACCCCACCACTTCCCCCATCTTCCCCCACCCACCTCTTCTCTCCTTCAAACGCGCATGCAACCTTCGGGAACTACTTCACCGCATCTCCTCCCCCTCCAGTCCGAGCTCCTCACCCGGCTCCACCCCCAGCTCCCGCTCGCGTTGTCATAATTGTCCCTTTCTGTCCAATACCACCACCATCGCCGGACCCAACCACCGTTCCTTCACCATCTCCCACTCATTCACCTGCACCTCGTCCAACTTAATCTGATGTTTACGTTGCTCCCTCTGCAATATTGTGTACGTCGGCCAAACCGCTCGACGCCGCTCTGACCAATTCGCGGACACCACCGTGACATCCGCACCCACACCGACTCTCCCATCTCCCGTCACTTCCGCGCCCCCAACCATTCCAACCAGCACCTCTCCGTGTTCGGTTTGGTGCTCCACCATGGGTCCCCTGGCAGTCGTCTGCAGCGTGAGCAGCGTTTTATTTTTTCACTGCAGACCTCTGCTCCGTTAAGTCTCAACCGCTGCCCCGTTAAGTCTCAACCGCCGCCCCTCTTCCTCTGAACCCTCCACCAAACCCCTTTTCCACCTAGCTCCCTCTCTGCATTTATTTTTTAATTTCAATCTTTTTTGTCCAGTTGCCTCCCTTCCCCCTGCTTTATTTTGTTTTGTTTTCTTGATAATAAACATTTTTTATTCGGTCAATTTTCCTCCCTTGCTTTATTTTTTTACGTTCAATTTTTTGGGGATCGAGTTGCCTCCCTTCCCCTTGCATTCATTTTGTTTGGTGGTCCAGGTGTCTCCATTCCCCGTTACCTTTTTTTGTTGTTCCCACCCTCACCTTCCATTTCTGGTCTCTCTAGTTAAAAAAATAGGGCGTAACACCTTAGCTTCGTTTTTTCCCTCTCCTACGTCTGTCTCCTTTGTCCGTTTCCTTTCAGAAGAGTTGTGTTCGAAGCGTTGAACAGTTTCTGTTTCTTGAGCGTCACACTAATATCTGTATTACTTTTACCCTGTGTTGTTGTTTTTCCCCCCGTCAATTTTGGACATATATATATATATATATATATATATATATAGTAGTAAAATGAAAACGGAGAGGTAGTGCCAGTGCTAAGGAATAAGAGAAGATCAGTAATAAAGTAATAAGCATAGCCTGTCTCTGGCAGGGGGATATTAGGGAGGTATGGGTGGTATTAGGGAGGTATGGGTGGTAATCCGTGTTGCGGTTGGGCATCCGTGAAATTCGTAATTTTGATAGGTTTTCTATAGCGTAAAGAGACGTATATTCTGATGCTTCGAGCAGAGAGAGAGAGAGAAAATGTTTTTCACTGACAAAGGGCTTTGCCTGAAACGTGAGGATTCTCGTCTCCGCAACAAGTATAGGAACTTATACAATTATACAATATATATATGCGGTGCTCCAGCATGGCCGCAGTCCTATGACTGAAACAAGTAAAATAGTGAAAGAGTATATATATATATATATATAAATGTTATTCGAAGCTGAATGATGATCGAATTATCGTGAAACTCAGAGTTACGAATTTGTGAAGCTTTCAGCTTCGAATAAAATTCATGCATCACTCTACCTCTGTATTGAGTACTCTTTTCTCCTCTCTGTACTGCACTATAGTGCTTTCACAACTATATACATATATATATATATGATGTGTATATGCGTAGCCTCGTACTTTCAGTAGGTTTAGTTTACCTAACTGTAAACATTTACCGTGTTCAATCATAGTTCCTCGCCATTCTAGCTGGTTGTAGTTGTGTATAGTGATCCAGTGTTTTGTTTAAATTCTTGTATGGGTATAAACTAAAGAGTAGCGAATTTAACCACTTTATCGTATATACATTGCATGAAGAGGAAGTTTTCAAGTGCTATCCCTAAAGACCAAGTAGGTGTTGGTACTCATAAACTCTGCATAATTTATTTGTGGGGCAAAAAATTCGGTTGGTAACGAAAGTTAATGATTTGCTTTGGATTCATATTAATGTTTTAAGAAAACTACATGCGCCATGTGTAACCGTTTCCCTTGGATTCCTTAATATTAGTATTCTGAATATTTATTGTTTTTATTTATCCTCATGTATTTTGTTTTTTAATCCAGAAGAAAAGAGCAACATTATGCAATGGTCACGAGAGAAATACCATGTGGAATGAACAAAGAAATTGAACAATAAAGAAGGCACAAATAATTTAGCATTAAGAAATAGAGAATGAAGCGATATTGTAGAAGTGAGAGAAAACCTGTTGATGGATTTTTATTTGTTTATTAGGAAAGCATGCACGGTAACAATTAACCCTTGAGGTAATCGAACCAACGAAGAAACTCCATGAACATAGATTTACAAAGAACTTCATCAATACGTCAATATGCACTACAATGCTTCGAATCAATCGAGGGCCATAAATTACGTATCTGTCATGAAAGGAAATTAAGAAATAGAATAAGATCTTGGAAACCGGCAAACGAAATGAAACAACACAGGAATAGAAGTCAAGCACACAATAAAGAAACGTGAAAGATTTAGGGATTGCTACTGAATGCAAACTAGAACAGTTAAGAATTTACAAACAAGTAGAAATCGCTTCGTGATTTAAAGTATACGAAAATAGTTTGAGTGAAAAATAACAGTAAAGTCATCAAAGATCAGTGATGGCTCCTTGTATATTTATAATGACTACTGGAAAAGGAACAATACCAAACAATTATACACTTTGAGACAAGAGATAAGGTTGTAAACTACTAAATTATACATCTTTGAAAAGAGTAATTTCACAGTATCACTTGTCGTCGAAATGATTCAAAATGAAGTCAAAAGTATACTAAAAACTTTATGATCAATGAGAAAGATATTCATACCGAAAATTATTGAGAAAGCGAAAAAATACTTATCTGCAACAAGTATTGATGGCGTCCAAAATTGTTGGTGGATAGCATTAAATCCAGCATCAAAACTGATGTGTTTTGCAATGCATTATTGGGGTTTTCCATCCTCGTATCGACCCGTGTTAAAAATGAAAAGATGGTGTCCGGCTAGACTTGCTTAAGTTCATTACCAAGTCGGAAGACTCAAATTTGGAAAGTAACTATAGCCAAGCTAGCAAGATGCTGAGAAACACTGTGTTCTGTTGTCTCAAGATACGAATAACCACTCGACAACTTCACTTCATAAAAGAATGCATCTCATCCAAGCTATACACAGATTCCATCAACTCAATAGTAAGCAAGAACAGAATTATCAGTTTGTGAAAATAACACAGAGCAAAGAGGACGTGCACATTAGCACGGAGAGGTGCAGATAGGGGTACGTCATCGATAAGGTCACGGAATATGACGAAAGGACATTGACGAACCAACTGATTGATTGATCAAATAAAAGATTCATCAAAAGATTGATTAATTAACTAGTTAACTAGTTAACTGATTATAATAAAATAAGTGAAATACAACCAGTGTGTGTATATTTATTGGCAAAATGACCCTCCCAATGTACAATAATAACAATAAGTCCATCTCTTGCTTAAAAACCTAAAACAAACCTTTCACCTCACTGTTGGCGGCAAAGTGTATGAAATGCTATATAGCCTCTCAAAATGATGTTTACATTTCTACTAGTACTTTATCCTACTTATACTCGGCAGTTTCGAAGACTGACATAAGCAATCCCTGATGAATATTTACTAAAAGATGAAATTAGTTAGTTCTATACTCTTTCCGATTTGCTAAAAGCCCTGTGGGTTAATCGCAGAGGCCTACATTTGCATCGAGACTAAACATATATTTATTAAACATAGGGATATGACTACGTATAGATATATATTCTGAACCCACGCTGTATTAGTATTTCAGTTATTAGTATATAGATAATAGAAGGGTGTCAGATAAGGACGAACCGTTTGATATTTGATACGGCAGACCAGTTGTTAAGAGATATATGTAGATCACAAATAAAGACCTAAATTACCATCGAAACCAGTTTATGAATACACAAGAAAGACCAGAAACTTAGTAATACATGAATATGAGTGGAAGGCTGGAACAGAATGACATGACACGGATTTATTATATAGAATACACACAAGGGTTGTTTTTATTCTCATATGGAAACACGCACGTTATAAGTGTCAATATTTGTTCACTTCAAACTGTGGGGGTGTGCATTGTTTGAGAAAAAAGACGCGATATGAAATACTGGCATAAAGATAAAGACACATCTTGAATAATATGCGTAAACTAATAAGACCATAATAGAGAGTCGTATATAGGAGCATGTGTGTGTGTGTGTGTGTGTGTGTGTGTGTGTGTGTGTGTGTGTGTGTGTGTGTGTGTGTGTGTGTGTGTG
>JAOPJM010260189.1:0-12310 GCA_027124095.1 Muusoctopus leioderma | reverse complement strand
TGTAAAATTCATAATAAATAAGCTGCAAAACCAGTTTTTAGGCATTTTCTGCTCAATAATTACAGGTCATAGAAAATGTTAAGAGTTAAATAATATCTTTGTGTGGAGCTTCAGAGACAGACTGTGCTTAGCTGTCATCTAATCGCATAAAGTGAATGAGAGATATCCCACTGGATAGGATAGGATAGGATAGCAATTTATTATGAGCTCAGGCATGGCTGCATGATTAAGAAGCAATCTTCACAACAATATGGTTCTGGTTCAATTCCACTGCAAGGCACCTTGTGCAAGTGTCTTCTACCATAGCTTTGGGTTGACCAATGATTTTTAAGTGGAATTTGGGAGACGAAAAATGTGCAGAAGCCCATCATATATATATAACACCCCTTACTGGACTTCATGGTTTGATACTAAAAAGACATTCACAGATACCCTGAGACAATACAGAATAGTGTTTTGCTTAGAAACACAGTGAAACATCAGCAGCAAAGTAAAAAGGGTTTTAGTTACTTTAACTCTTAACATCCTGTAGGACACAGTTCCACACGGCACATCATCAAACTGATATGAATCATTGAACTATATATACGGTGAAAGTGAACTATTTTTGTGTGAAAGCACATCAAGCACCTGTGTTTCTTACCTGTAAATTTCGTAATAAATACGATGCAAAAACTCGTTTTTAGGCATTTTCTGCTCAATCATTACAGGACTTAGAAAATTTTCTACAGGGTGTTAAGAGTTAATCAATTCCAATCTAAGTAGATAGTTACATCCTTCCTCTTATTACACATCTACCATTAAATTCTGCTTCTCAATAGTTCTGGGTTCAAGCCTCCACTCCACGGCACCTTGGGCAAGTGTCTTCTACCGTAAGCTCAGGTCTGCCCCAGCCTTGTGAGTGAAATTGGGTAAACAGAAACTGTGAAGAAGATTGTGGAATGAACTGTACCGGTTCTTGAGTAGGTAAGCAAAACACTATTCTGTAGTGTCTCAGGTTAATCCATCACTTGGATTAAGTCTACCACCCAGATTGGGTGTCTTTAGTGGAGTCCACTCTGTTGCAAGTATTCAGACCAGGTCTCCCATGGCTGTGGTTTCTTCCTCCATTCCCTGCACGCTAGTACTAGCGGAGACCTTATATATTATAAATAGGTCATAAAAATGTATTACTTGTACTCAATCACAATCTTCCTACTACTGCCTTGACATAGTCCCTCCCACAACTCTCCATACAATACAGTAACACTATCTTTTTAATCCTCCTTTCAGGGAGAGGTAGCTCTGCACTCACTCACTCACTAACCCTGAACTCCACAACTGCTAGGTGTATTAAGCTGACAGAGATATAACTATAGCCAAACAAATAATAAACTGATGTGGCATTCCTTGCATTCATTTTTTTTTTTTACTCAAGATCCTCATAAATTATTAACCCCAAATTGCTTTCCACACATACTCACACACAAACAAGGTTATTTAGCCCCAGGTCAGCCTTGATTGAGCATGCCTAAGGTAAAGACATATTCCAGTCGTGACCATCTCATCTTTTTCTAGCAGGTTGGGGCGACCATTTACAGGCTCCCTCGTTGGCTCAACACACAAAGTTAAGTTGTAATTGTTTAACTCCAAGTCAGCATTAATCGAACAGGCTTAAGTTAAAAGACGTCCCAGCCATGACCATCTCATCTCTTTTAGACAGAGTATTTAGAACTATATTATCTAATGTGTCCTTCTCTTTTTTAGATAAGATGTGATTTTGAAGGAGATTTGGCAGTTATTTCTAGCAGGTTTTGGCAACCATATAAGGCTTCCTCATTGGCTTGATACATAAGGCTGTTAGGTGAATAGGAAGTGTGTTATAAATAGTTTATAGCAGCTAGATAACAAAAGAATCCATGAAAACTGGTGATAGTCTGCAGTATGAAAAATTATACAGTGATATTCATGAGCTTGTGTCTAACATTTCGGAGCTGTCCTCATGAATTTAGATACTTAACTTGATACTGATTAACTCTTTTGTTACCATATTTCTAATAAAATACACTGCTTGTGATCTTCAATTAATTTTGAAAATAATGAAGAATTTGGAGGGATTTAGTAAAATAACAAACTTTCTTGTCATAAAGTTGGTGCTTGGAACATAACAAAAAGTTTCTTGCATAAAATTATAACTGAAGGTTTAAATTTAAATATGAACACATTAAAACAAATGGATCTGTATCACAAAATCAGGGGCATTTGCAGGTGGTTTGGTATCAAAAGGGTTAAAGAGGAAAGTGGGGAAAAATAGATCAATGGCCTATAATATGGGTCTCCAAACTATGGCCCGCAGGACACATATGACCTGCCAAAAGATTTTGTCTGGCCTGCAACTGCTTTATATAGATATCATCATCATTTTACGTCCGTTTTCCATGCTGGCATGGGTTAGACAGGTGATTTCGACCCCCCAATGATTCTAATTGGCGTCACCACTCTCCTAAATGGGTCGGGGGACCATGTCTTACTTGTAGGTTTCATTTGGCTTGGTTTCTACAGCTGGATGCCCTTCCTATCACTAACCACTTTACAGAGTGTACTGGGTGCACTTTATCATGGCACCAACATTAGAAAGGTTGTCAAGTTAAAGACATGACTAAAGAGCCCTCTCCACCCTATGTTGTCTTCATTCAATCGTCAAACAGGTTACAGAATGCACTGGGTGCATTTTATTGTAGCACCAGAACTAGAGAAGGTGCCTTGTCTTTTGTGAGCTGTCTATCCAGGCTTTAATTCTTTTCAAGCAGTGTCTAGGACTACATTATCCAATATGTCCTTGCCTTTTTAACGGTGTCGTCAATAATTGATTTACGGGGTTGCGGGAGTCATCAGTAATGGATTTACCAAAAGTATGCCGAGAGACGGAAGTCATCAATATGCGATTCTGGCTGTTATACCATTTTGCTTTTAATAGTACAAAAATTTCATTTTAAAATATTAATTTTCATGCAGTGTAACCGTAACCCTTTCGTTACCATATTTCCAATGATTTTCAATAAATTTTGAAAATAATCAAGAATTTGGAGGGATTTAGTAAAATAACTAACTTTCTCATTATTAAGTTGGTGTTTGGAACATAAGTTAACAAAATGTTCTTACATAAAGTTATAATGGAAGGTTTAAATTTAAATATGAACACTTTAAAACGAATGGCTTTCATCATAGAACCAGGGGCATTTTCAGGCGGTTCAGTACCAAAAGGGTTAAACTAGGCTGTGGCATGATATATCCAAATGCAGAACTTGTGGATACTCCCAAACCATTCTTTGATATACTACCTGTGCCATAGGTCCCATAGATCTAATGTAATAGACCTGACCCAGGCTGACTTAATGACTGTTTCTTTTTTCTTTTTCTTTTTTGTTAGTTTTTTTTTTTTTTTTTACTTCAGACATCTATTTTTGATTATATTCCTTTTGATTTATCTTGCACAGTAATAACCCAAACTAAAATAAGGTGAAGAGAAAGATCCTCAAGTTTCAAGAGAACTTCTGTAACGCTAGTGTTATAATAAACCTACTTGGTATACAATATTACAACAGTTGAAGACAAGAAGGCAAAATTATGAAGTTTGAAACATCATCAAAGGAAACAACAGAACCACCACAGGGTGCACTGGTTCTGGGTGTGTGTTAGACGTTGAAACATACTAGCATAGAAAAACTGAATGTGGAACTACAGACCCCACATTTCTAGTGAGACAACTGCAACAGAAATTCTCATTTACGACCAAACATCTTTACTTTACATTCATTGACCTGGAAAAGGCTTTTGACAAGGTCACCCTACACCTTGAGCACAGAAAAACTAAGGAAAGATCAATGGATTGTGAGCGATTCAAGCAATGCATGAGGGTGTTGTAAGTAAAATAAGGATTGCAGTAAATTCCACAAGGAATTTAATGTACAAGTAAGTTTTCCAGAGATCTGGCCTCATTCTGGAAGAGTCATTTTAGCCACTTCAAAACACATAGAAGCTGATATATTCACTTTATATTTATTTCAGGTGTCAAAATTTTCATCACACCCGCTGCGATCTCGTCACTTGCAGTGGAAATGTGTCAGTGACCAGGTCACCACGGGTGCGATGAAAATTTTGACACCCCACAAAATAAATATGAAGTGAATATATCAGTTTTTGTGTGTTTTTAAATGGCTCTTCAACGATGTAATTGCTTCAGTTTCAACACACAGTCTCATATCAAGTCACTTGCCAAACAAGTACAACTCCTAAATGTCCTCATTCTCTTATATTCTTTATAGTTCTTGAAACAATAAAACTGGAGTTCAAGTCTAGATGACCTTGAGAACTTTAATATGGTGATGACCTTGCTTTATTTCAGAATCTGTAAATGACTGCAGAAAAAGTTAGAAAACTGGAAAAATGGTCGACAATCCAAAAACCTAAAGGTTACTTAGGAAATACCAACGAAAAGAACAAAACCCCAGTACCATTTAGAAAGTGGCCTTACTCGATATTTAGGAAGGGAGTTGTTAGGGACTTGAAGCTGTGTACTAAGTGCAAGCAATGGGTACACAAAAGATGCAGTGCAAGGTCTGACAATGTGACAAAGAACCAGGACTTTAACCCTTTCATTACCATATTTCTAATGAAATACGCTTCCTATGATTTTCAATTAATTTTGGAAATAATCAAGAATTTGAAAGAATTTAGTAAAATAACTAACTTTCTTGTTATTAAGTTGGTGTTTGGAACATAACTTAACAAAAAGTTCTGACATGAAATCATAATGGAAGGTTTTAATTTAATTATGAACACTTTAAAACAAATGTTTTTTATCATAGAAACAGGGGCAGTTTCAGGCGGTTTGGTATCAAAAGGGTTAAGTGTGTTAGATATCCAAGAGTGGTTAATAGTAGTACATGAACAACTAATATTACTGACCAGAAATAGGTAGTTTCAGTTACGTAGGTGACAGTATTAATGGAGCTGGTTGTAAGGAGAGTATAGTGGCTAGAGTAAGAAAAAGGTATAGCTGTGTAGTAAGAAGTTCACTTCACAACAACATGGTTCTGCATTCGATCCCACTGCACAAGACCTTGGGCAAGTGTCATCTACCATAGACTCGGGTTGACCAATATCTTGTGAGTAGAATTCAGGAGACAGAAACTGTGGGGAAACTCGTATGTGTGTGTGTGTGTATCTTTCCCCAATGGATATCAGCAAACAATATAATAAAGATCAGCGAGAAAAACGAAAAAATATGGTCCTTTAGGAACAATCTCCCTTGAGATATTTGTTCTAAACCAAGTTACAGACACTCCCTTATATCACTCCTGCCATCAGGAATGCAGTGAACCAGTGATTGGCCTGTTGAAAACCTGTAACCAACGAGGCAATTGTACACAAACATGTTTATGATATAAGATAATATAAATAAATAAATCTATAGACAAACAAGAGGTGAGGTGGGATCACAGGAAGGTTAATGGATTGTAAGCTTTGTATGTGGCAGATGCTCACGAGCAGTAATCACTAAGAGCACACGTAAAATAGATTATCTCCATTGCCCAAATGGCCCCCAGAATTAGTTGATAGTGTATGTTACCTAGGTAACCAAATTAGCAATGGAGGTGGGTGTTCACGAGCATAGTAGCCAGATTAAGAACAGGTTGGAAAAAATTTAGGGAGCTATTACTTCTGCTGGTAACAAAGGGTTTCTCTCTCAGGGTGAAGGACAGATTGTATGATGCTTGTGTATGAACTGCAATGCTGCATGGTAGCAAGACGTGGGCTCTGAATGCAGAGGGACTTGTGAAGACTAGAGAGAAATTAAGTGAGCATGCTCTGCTGGATGTGTAATGTTAGTGTACATGAACGACAGAACAAACATGAGTTGAGAGAAAAACTGGATATAACAGGAACCAGATTGTAATATGCAAGAGAGTACACTGTGCTAGTATGGGTATGTGATGAGTATGAAGCATCACAGCTGTATAAAGAAGTGGAGGGTGCCCAAAGTGGATGGAACCTGTGAAAGGGAGGCCCAGGAAGACATGGGATGAAGTGGTGAAGACTGATCTCAGGATGTTGAGCCTCATAGAAGAGTTGACAAAGGATTGCAATGATCGGCAACATGCAGTGCTGAAGACCCACCGACCTGAACAAGCTTAGCGAAACAAACATTAAAATGGTGGTAGTGATGGTGGCAGAGAGGTATATTGACGTTTGGGTCTCTTGCTCATCTGCTGCTCCACTGCCTGTTTGATACCCCCTCTATCACTCACCCACCCTCTCTCCTATTCACTGTACCATGCTCCCCATGTAATGAGGGATGGCTTTGGGGCTATCCATATTCAATCCCCCCCACTACCACTATCCTTATAACTCTACCTCTATCTCATCATGAGGTCTATGTATGAGGGGCTGCATCGGATCTGCTTGTATCTGATATGCACTACCATCACCCTTTCTGTGCTATCACTCATCATTCCCGCAACCTCAGGCCACTCATTATTAACATCCATCACTCTCTGCTACTATTGCCCATCTCTATTATATATAGGATCGAGAGGATTCTTTAGTCTTACAGAGAACATGACAACCTCTCTAGTGTTGGTGCCACAATAAAATGCACCCAGAACACTGTAAAGTGGTTGATGTTGGAAAAGGCATCCAGCCATAGAAACCATCCCAAAAATAGAATGCACGAGTGAGACATGGTCCTCCGACCCATCTAGGAGGGCAGTAACTCTGAATAAGAACTGACTCGCACCATGACAACCCGTCCAGCCCATATCAGCATGGAAAAGGAACGTAAAAATGATGATGATGAAATCTGTTGGCAACAAAGGGTTTCTCTCTCTTTAAGCAAAAGGTAGACTGGATGTAGCATGCATAATAAATATGTGCTTCTATACGTATGAGTCATGAGTATCAAATGTGGATTATAAAAGGCTGAGAAGAAATGAGTTGATCATGATCTGTTGAATGTATAACATCAACTTGCGTGAGAAGTGGATGACAAGCAAGCTAAGAGTGATTAAGCCTCAGTCAATGTGTATAGGAGGAGAACATTTGTAATGCGATGTTAATTGATGAGGGGTACTGTGTGAAAAAGTCCGATATGCTGACAGAGCAACGGAAAATCAAGACATAGTGAGGCCAGGTCTCAGGATGTTTGGTTTTACACAGAACATAGAACTGACAGAAGTGGTGACATGCTGTACTACAGATCTGTATACAAGATAACATAAGACCCAGAGGAATGGTGATATGTTGTACTACAGATCTGTACACAAGATAACATAGAACTGACAGAAGTGGTGACATGCTGTACTACAGATCTGTACACAGGATAACACAGGATTGAGAGAGAGTGACACGTTGTACTACAGATCTGTATACAAGATAACACAGAACTGAGAGGGGTGGTGAGATACTGTACAAGAGATCTGTACAAAGGCATGAAAACACAAATCTTAAAATAATGATGGTAATATTCTTTTACTGATTTCAATTACTGCACTGTATTTTAGTCATTTACATCAACCTCAGTACCTATTTCTGTCTAGCACTTATCGATCCATATTCTATAAAATAGCTATAAGTTACTTTTTGGACACAAAACCGGTTTTTTAATTAGTGTTGTGTCAAAGATGAGCACACACACACACACATATACAGTTTCCCTCTACCAAATGCCACTTACAAAGTATATGGTCAACCCGAGGCTATAGAAGACACTTGCCCAAGGTGTTATGCAGTGGAATGGAACCCAGGACCATGTGGTTGCAGAGCGAACTTAACTACACAGCTATACCTATTACATCATTTTTACGTCCATGTTTCCATGCTAGCATGGGTTGGGCGGAAATTTCTTGAGGCAGCATTTTACGGTCGGATGCCCTTCCTGTCACCAACCATACTGATATATTTTTTATTATTTGTATGAGGAAGAGGGGCAGTGATCATGATCTTTGCTGGCCCTTCCAGACTGGCTATCTTGATGGAGCTGATATTCAGTTTAAACATCTGTAAGTTGATACCTATAGAAAAATTTAGTCAGGGAGAGATTTCCAGAAAGCTGCAGTTATAGGGATGAAGAGTTGGAAAAAGTGCACTTAGCATGACATCTGGGGAGGGGAGAGACAGTAGGCATGACAACAGGAGAAACAAGTGGGTGCAGGCATGGCTGTGTGATTAAGAATTTGGCTTCACAACCATATGGTTCCAGGTTCAATCCCACTGTGCGGCACTTTCGGAAATGAAATAGTAATTGGTCTATTGGAAACCTGTAACCAATGATGCTATGTTCACAAATTGTAATATAAAATTTAAATAAATATATAAACAGGTTCATTAGGTGAGCCTGGAGACTTTACTACTACAACAATGGCATTGTAGTTATAATAGAAAAGACAAAAAGTGGAAGCAGTATGTCTGTAAGTCAGTGGTTATATGTAGTAAACAATGAGTATTTGCTAATCCAGGCACATGCTTTTATGGAGTAGAGGGTGATGCTCTCTAAAATGTGTGTATAGCAGCTGTACCAGCAAAGATATGTGAGAAGTACTGTAATGTGGATCACACTTGAGTTTTATAACAGTCAGCAACTGATCAGAGCTGAAGTGTTTCCTGGCCTGATGAGGTGAAGAGGAAGGTCAGTCTATAACCCTTTTGATACCAACTCGCCTGAAACCACCTCTGGTTCTAAAATTTAAAAAATATCCTGTTTTAAAGTGTTCAGATTTGAATTAAAACTTTCCATCATAGTTTTATGTGAGAATTTTTTGTTAAGTTATGTTCCAAACACCAACTTAATAGCAAGAAAGTTAGTGTTTTTACTAAATCCCCACAAACTCTTGATTATTTTCAGAATTAATTGAAACATATAGGTAGTGTGTGTCATTTGAAATATGTTAACAAAAGGGTTAAGATATATTCCAAACATCATCTTGATAATGAAAAATTTAGTTATTTTACTAAATCCCTCCAAATTCTTGATTATTTTCCAAATTAAATGAAACACCTGAGCAGCATGTTTTCTTAGAAATATGGTAACAAAATGGTTAAGATGCAGTTTCAGCAATGTTATATATATGTGAAGGCACATGGTCTAGTGGGTAGGCAGTTGAGCTCACGATTGTAAGGTTGTGGTTTCGATTCCCGGACAGGGCGGATATCGTGTCCTTGAGCAAGGCACTTCATTTCCCGTTGCTCCAGTCCACTCAACTGAAAATGAGTACCAGCAGCAACACTGCTGGTGCAGCCCTCTATCCTTCCAGCTGTCACATCCCCGATGTTCTGGTGAGTCAACGGTGGGAGGGCTGAGAGGGTGTCTGTGTCTGCTTGTGACTGCATGGACACATAAAACCATTAGCAAAAGCATGGTATATGATGATACCAGGTCATCCTTGAATGCAAGGGACGGTTGTGGGTTTATTTATTTTTTTTATAAACCTAAGGTCACTATGAGATCATCATAGATTCTCAGGCCTAGCTAGCATTTGTAGGAATTTGAGTTTTAGATGTGTGTTGTTCATGCATAGAAGGGAGGAGGGTAAGGCAACAGTCCTTTATATGTGTAACAATTGTGCCATGGTACTGCTGAAAGAGACAATGTAGTCATGTCACCATAGGATGATATTTTCAAGGTGTCTGTTTATGGAGGAAGCAGTGCAGGTCTGGTGTGAGATGTCCAGGCTGCATGTATATGTGATGCTTGTGCGTGGAAGGTTAACGAGTGAAGAGTGGTATCATATCATCTGCATAATATTGTGTTTTGAGAAGTAACAATGATTAGGCCATTCATGTAAAGAAGAAAGATTATGGGAGACACAATTGAACCTTGAATGTAGGTTGGAGAGAACACTGTCAGCAGAAACTGTAATGGAAAAGACTAACAAGAAACATCTGATTCAAGATGATAGAGCCCATTCGTGAGTTCTCAAGAGTGAGAGACCACTGGTGTATGACATAAAAGTTTCCATTAGATCTGGTTCTAAAGAAACCATTGGGAAGAAGAATTTAGGGGTTTTGTTGTGTGTGTGTGCAGTATCATCATCATCATCATCATTTTACATCCGTTTTCCATGCTGGCATGGGTTGGACAGGTGATTTCGGCCTGCGTTGCTTCCTCATTGGAGTCACCACTCTCCCAGACGGGTCAGCAGCCCACGTCTCACTCGTATGTTTCATTTGGTATGGTTTCTACAGCTCGATGCCCTTCCTATCACCAACCACTTTACATTTTATCGTGACACTGACACTAGAAAGGTTGTCATGCCCATGTTACAACTAGACAGCCCTCTCTGCCCTACGTTTTCACTTTACAGAGTGTACTGAGTGCATTTTATCATGACACCGACACTAGAAAGGTTGTCATGCCATGCCACATCTAAAGAGCCCTCTCTACCCTACTGTAACTGTAATTCAAAAAGCCAGCATTGTCACACAGTGCGTCATGCTGATTCTGACTGAGGATTGTGTTAAGGATATAAGTTTCTGTGGAATATTCAGCCACTTACATCATAATTCAATGAGCAGGCAGTTCAATTGATCAAACTAGAATATTCATCGTCAAATCTGACGGAGATCCATTTACTTTACTGCTTTATATTTTGTATTAATAACATTTGAAAGAAATTGTGTTGCTATTTACTTATGTAAATGATCGTAATTCTACATATGTGCTCAGTACTTGAATAAATGTTGTACTATTAACTATCATAGCCACCAATATCTGCAATAAATTGTGCTGCTTTACAACTATGTGTGCAAAGATGTTTCTATTTGCATATGTGGTCAGTATTTGAATATATTTTGTACTATTAACTATTACAGCCACCAATATCTGAAATAAATTCTGCTGCTATATAACTATGTGCACGAAGATGTTGCTCTTTAGATATGCAGCCAGTATTTGAATATATTTTGTACTATTAACTATTATAGCCAACTATATCTGAAATAAACTGTGCAGTTATATAACTATGTGGTCAGTATTTGAATATATTTTGTGCGACTAATATAGTCATTCATATCTAAAAGATATTGTACATGAGTGTAAACATTCTAGATATGATTTTTTTAATTTCATTTTATTTTATTTTTATAGGGTCACTGATACTGGTGGAGTGGAAAAGGTAGAAAGAAACCACACATTATGGAATGTTGCAGTAGGAAGCAGTGCATCAAAATATTTTCAGAATGGAGGCCTGATCTAAATGCTTGCAACAGAGTACACATCACTAAACGCAACCAAAGGCCAGGCTAGGTGGTGGTGTCCACCCACATTTACAGATATTTGCAACCAGAGAGCACTTCAATAAACGAAACCAAGGCTCGAGTTGTGGGACTCACTCAGATATACATATATGTATGAATATTTCTTTTCACATATGTGGTCAGTATTTGAATGTGTTTACTACTCATAACTATTATAACAGCCATCAATAATTTTTAAAATGTTTTTTTTTCTAATAAGTTAGTCAAAGGAGGGACACTGCTCATGACCTTTGTAGGTCATCCAATATTGGTGATATTTATGCGGTTGATGATCATCTTGAATATCTGCAGACAGTTTCTGCTGAACATATTTCTCCCCACATATGTGGTCAGTATTTTTTGTACTTCTAGACATTATTATAATCACTAATATCTGAAAGACATTGTGATGTTAAGTAGATACCTGTATGAATATATTTCTCTACTGTGGCCAGTATTTGAATGTATTTCTGTACGACTAGCAATTATAACCACCAATATCAGAAAGAAATTCTGTTACTATGTATGTATATATGTGTGTGAATGTATTCCTCTACATATGTGGTCAGTATTTCAATGCATATCATTTACGTCGTCATTGTCATCATCATTGTTTTTACATTTGCTTTCAAAAACTGGCATGGGTTGGGCCGGATTTTTGAGGCAGTGTTTTACGACAGGATGCCCTTCCTGATGCCAGCTCTTTTAGACATGCAGGGATATTGTGTACCTATTCTAAAAACCAAGATACATACAGTTAGTATAACTAACATTATAGCTACCAATAAAACCTTACAAAAATAGTGTTGCTATATATCTTTGTGTGGACATCAAGGGCGTCGATGCTTTAATAAAAGTAGGGGGGACAAAAATAAAATTCCCAAAAGTACATATTCTGTAAAATTAAAAATGTCCAAAAATACCTACAATATTATGGTATGTAATTAAAAATTAGAAAGTTTGATATTCATTTATCATATCACACTTCATTATAAACGGAGTAAAATGCACATGATTTACGTACCATGTGCAGGTTTAA
>JAOPJM010259791.1:0-12311 GCA_027124095.1 Muusoctopus leioderma | reverse complement strand
ATATATAGCTAAGTTGATTAGGCCGTTTGGAGGTGTTTATATTAAAAACAAAACTAATGGTGCACTGCCAGTGAAAGGTTACGAAGTGCCTGACATGATTGTAGTTTGTCTCATTAACACATCCACGATGTAAGTCTTACCAAGTCTACTTATATTGAGTTAGGTTAGTGTTAACATATTTAAGGCAGGGAACATGTAAACCTAAACTAGAAATCCTCGTTGAAGAGCAAAGCACGAAAATATGCACACTTTCTTTGAGGAAAGAAAGTGTGCACAGTGGTGGAAGTCAGTTGCCCTCCACTCAGACTATAGCTTTAGATGTATACCTGTAATTATTGGGGGCTTTCGATATGGAACTTATTGCCTCAGCAATACACACGTGTAGACATACAAACATATGTCCATGTACACATACATATCCACACATGCAATGACATGTATGTTTGCACACATATATACACGTGTACATAAAAACACACATACATACATACATACATACATGCATGCATACATACATACATACATACATACATACAACTGGTAAAATTGGAAAGTTAAAGTAAATCATTTCAATCAGTTGGATCAACTAATCGAAATATCTAAGATAATCCAACAAACGTACGCGTATGTGTCTACTTACGTAAGAAGACAATAAGTATTTTATATGTATCTATTTGTAAGATGGAAAATATCCAGAAGAAACGTATGGTACACGATATCCTGTGTGTTTTCCATACAACTTGGAAGATGGCCATTCTGCTTTAAAACTGTTGATGACAGTAATATTTCAAGACATCACACAAGATGGAAATTATATATTTATGATATAATACATATCTTGTTATTTAACTAATTATAATATTACAACGGCTTTGATCAAAGAAAGTTAGGAAACAAACGACATAAGTCAAAAGTTAATGTGTTTGTGCTGAGGTTGATGTGTGTGTGTGTGTGTGTGTGTCTCTGTTGTGTGCATGTGTGTGTTTGTTTATAGTTTTAACTAAGGTGTCTGTGTGTGTGTTAACGTTAGATAGAGAAGTGTTTTAACTGACTGGAGAGAGAGAGAGAGAGAGAGAGAGAGTGCGTAAGTGTAACTTTACACTATTTATAAGAATTGAAACGATTCTAGAAAGTTCGAGGATTTTGGTCTGGCGCCAAAATCTAGAGAAAAGGAAGCGACGAGGTTCTTTGATCTGTGGTGACAGATCATCCATCAAATATCGATAGGTCATGATTGGCTGGAAAGTAGTGAAAGAGTGTAGTTCAGCCGAAAATCGATGGTTGTTGGCCAGACAATATAATCCCTGATCTGAACATGCCGGGTTCAATTCACGACCCACTACAAAACTATTGATTATAGATTTCGTTGTCAAATTCTATATCAACCACACATTTAGAATATAATAAAGACTGCAGCATTCAAATGTTCGATTTCCTCTTCAGAGTTAGAAAATAATTCAGCTTTGTATAGCCAATACATGGCATGTGTACACCCCCCCCCGTATTAGATTACTGCTCTGATACAAGATACGATGCCACCGCCACACACACATACAATCTCGAGCCAATGAGGAAACCTCAGTGCGGTCGCTTGAAATTCTAGAAATAACAACCGAAATCTACCTCAAATCACTCACTACCATCTTTAAAAAAAGAAAGGAAATATTGGATAATGGAGTTCTAGATAGACAATTACTGAGAACAGAACAGGGTGGTCATAACTGGAAAGCCTTTGAGTATAGGTCTGATCAATCAGTGATGACCTGGAGTTGACTATAACAACACCAACAAAAACAACAACAAAAACAACAATATACACTGTAGACCACAATAAGAAAGGAGGTAATCCGCCAGTTAGATAAGTATTGTCCTACTAATACTCTTTACAAACCTCAACCCACAGTATCTTCCCTTTCTCTCTTCGTCTTTCTTTCCAACTGTATACCACCGATGTAACAGCTTATTCGCTTCGAATCTCCTACTGTGTCACGTTCCCAGACTTTGCACTAAACCGTACCTACTTCTTCTACATCAGAATTGTACCACTCTGGGACCACCATCACGCCAATATTCCTGCAAAATATCACACCGGAAGTTCAGATTGAAAATCACACATATAGGCCTCACCATTGTAGGAGCCGATGACCATTTTTTTCACGGCCTTCGAGACTGATAGGATGAAGGTATCCTCAGACTGGAGACCGGGCCCAAAGGGACGCAACAGTGAGGTGGTGGTGTTAAATCGGAAAACGAATTAAAACTACCACTGAAGTAGGCCACAGCGGGATTCGAAACTCAGAACGCAAAGAGCCGGAACGAATACTGCAATGCATCCCGTCCGACGCTCTACCGATTCCATCAGTCTGGTATTTATCTATCTACCCCCGACAGGCTGACAGGCACAGGTGACCTAGGCGGGATTTGAACTCAACGGGCAGTGAGCCGGAACTAATGACGCAAAGCATTCTATCCGACGCTTTATCGGTTCTGCCAATTCTCCGTCTTCAGACTAATTAATAAAGCAAAGAAGAGGCTCCGAGGAATCTTATGGTGGTCTGCGCCGGCAATTAGTGAGTCTAAACAGTTAAAGACTGCAATAAACTAGTTTGATGTAAGAAAGAGGTGTAAAATTTCGGGCAGCACCCTTCGTCATGTTGAATGGTGAATCGACTTGGTGTACGATTTAGTTATTGTCCTTCCAGCAGTCAAAACAGCTGAAAGGGGTTACGTAAAAAGTGAAAAGGAGATATATGGTGTTGAACTCTTTGTATAGAGGTCAACATTTACCGACATATCGGATGAAATAGGACAGGATTTCCGAAGTAGACAATAAAGTGCTAGCTTATGTCATATTTCAAGTGTTGTGGATACAAATCACATGCTTCAGATGTAATTTTGATAATCATATAAATGTTCGTTGTTCAAATGAGACCACCACAAAAGCGGTCTATTGTCTTACTGGAAATAAGCTTCGCTCAGTCTACTTCTATTGTCACTAATAGAACTCAAACCATGTGGAAAAATCCAAATTGGATGTAAAGACTGTTTTCTGGTGTGGTGAAGTCCTTTCATATTCGACAATGCAGAGCTATTTCTTCTATCTATTGACACATTTTCCGCACATGAAACTGAACGAAATGAAACTACATAGCGGTAACTTTCAGAGAAGAGAGTAAAAGAAGTACAAGAACCAACGAAGGAAAACTGGATAAATTATCATAGAAATGGTCAAAGGGATTTTTATTCTACAAACAAAAGTAGAGAGAGTAGTTCCACTGCAAACCTTAGAACCAGAAATGTGGCCTTATTTCCCAACTGAAGTTGTAAGAGAATGCAAAACGCTATATCAGCAGTGTTAGGTTTATTAAGCTAATTCTGGATAGAATGCATATTTATCAGAATACGTACACCAATGTCGGGAAAATCAAATGACATTTAATGTTATTTAGAAAGTATGTCTATTAGTTTGTATGTTTCTTTCTGAAAGGATTGTATGAGGTTAACAAAATGAAAACTTTTAAATGACATTATATCACCAGACGTACTTTCACTAAAGTCGAATCATCATGTGAGAACCGTCTGATGACGATTGATTTGTATGTGTCTAAGGCTGAGTGCACACAGATATAATTAGGAGATTAACTATTGCTTTTGAAAATAAGATTAGAGTATACGAACAATACCGTTTTAGAAGCTTTCAAATTAAAGGTAAATGCATCAAATGAAAGAAGGGCGCAAGACCTGTACTATAGCAGACGTTTATTGGTCAGCATGAAAGTTGTTTAATTAGAGCAGAGTTTGGTAGAAGGAGGAAGTCAGGAATCTTAGGTGCTATACATTATTTAGTTCAAGAGAATCCCATAAAAGTAATGAAAATCCGATAAAATTTATCAGAAATGAAGTTGGTGTTGTGAATACTTCTAGGATAATTTCACTGATTGATACTTTACAATCATCAGGTTAATCACATACTGTAATCTGTAAATTGCCGAGAACAATAATAGAATCTTTATTTCGAATACTAGCTTTAATTAGCAACGATAAGATATATGGTGTATTGTAGAAAGTAGCATACGTACAACTTAAGTTCAATATCATAAAATAGCAATTGCTGTCACTTTTATACAACCTATATATAATGCATATCTTCGATCGGGTTATGTTTTTGCACCTTGCAATTCATACACGAAAAGTGGTGAAATATGTTGCAAAGAGATACATCATTCACAATGAAATGAGTCCGCTACCCAGATTTGGTTTGTTTATGGTTTGTAGATATTTCAATTTATACAGAGAGAGAGAAAGACAGAGTGGCAACAAAACAAAAGAAATATAGAATAAACAACAGCAAAACCTATAATCTCCATTATCAAACAGAGCTCGGATATTTAAGATTGCAGTGTTGAATGACATTGAAACATTAAGTAAATAAATAATACAGAAATAGTTTGAATGATTATATGGAAGGAGTGTCAGGACAAGCTAAGTCTGAACCCGAATATTTATTCGTGACTACAAAAAAAGAAAGAAAAAAAAAGAAGAAAAACCGCTACAAAACCCCTCCGAAATCAAGTAATGTAACATCTTGGAACAAGAGAATAACTCCATGGAATAGGAAAATAATGAGAAGATCTACGAAATGTAAACCCCGAATCAACGATATTCTATTGCAGCACGGTGTAAATATATTGCAATTTTGAAAGTAGATATCATTTTATGAGAAAGTTGCAACTGGTAATTCAATAGGATAACAGCCTACCGACGGGAAAATCGACAGTTTCTATTCTGCCTTTATCACCAAGCTGTGTCTCTGATAGAGGCACTTAACTCTGAAGGAAATTTAGCTGTAGTTATAGTTTATAGATATATATTTTTCATCACTGCACACACAGTAGTTACCGTATCATAACTGCTTCATTAACCAGCGGTACTGGCAACGTGTCCTCTTATAGATCTGAAGAAGCCGTCTTTTATATATTGCATATAGAAACAAATATCCCTACGCCTTAAATAAATAGGTCTAACCACCCATTAGTGGGTATTTTTGATTCAGATGGAAAGTGAAGCAGGTGTGCTGTTTTGTATCACTTGTAGGTGATAACAATATATTGATTGCTTGTGACAAGGTACAAAGGTCAAATTTGAAGCAGTTAATTATGATCAATTTTTATCGATCCATTTCTTCACTGTCACATATCTTACAGATAGGCTAATCATGGCTGTGTGTTTTATTTGTTCGCTTCGCAACTACGCAGTTTCGTGTTCGCTATAACTGCGTCACGCTTTGAGCATGTGCCTTCCATCATAGACTCGTGTTGACCAAAGCGTTGAGAGTGAAATTCGGTTGATAATGCGGGGAATATCGTCTTGTTTGTGGGTGGTAGACATAATTCATCGCCTGGTTTAACACCACCACCACCACCACCACCACTACCACTACCTAACATTGGGTGAGTTTAGTGGAGTCCATCCTGCTGCAAGCATTCGGACCAAATGTCTGGTCCAAGGATAACTTCCTTCCTTCCTCCCATCACTCCCGGGGACCCTGAACAGGATTATGGGTACTGCCCTTCCGTCTCTTACTAAGCCATTTAAAAAGAAATGTATGCCAGAATGTTGGAATGCACCGTAGGGGATTTAAAAAAAAAGACATGACTACACATTATAAATCATCTTGCCTGGTGTTGTAAAATGTGTGACATCTATTCCGTCAACAGTGGTAAAATATAGTAGAAATAGATGTGTTTTTCGTGTTGTCGTCGTTTAGTCTCAGGCTAGCCTTGATTGATCAATGACTTTAAAATATGACCATCCCATAGTTTTGGGGCACTGTTTATATAGGACTACATTATCCAATGTGTCCCTTGTTTTTTATAATTATAGGATGTGATTTGAGGGAGATTTAGCTGTTATTTTTCACAGGTTTGAGTCACCAAGTAGAAGCTCTCTATCTCGCTTGAGTATTTGTCTGAATATTATGTGTTGCCAGGTCACATACTTTGTCTACTGAGTACCTAACTAGGGTTACCAACTTTGGTAAATCAAAGTATAAGACGGGGGAAATATAGAACATTTAGATATCAAAATATAGAACGAATTTAAATACATTACAATATAGGACAAGTTATTGGAATATAGGACATTTGCGAGTCAATATTAGATATAGGACATTGCGTTGAAATAGAGGATTGTCCTATTAAATATAGAACATTTGGCAACCCTATACCTAACTTATCAGTTCTAGGTTGTAGATGTTTCAGTTGTAATACACAGTTAACAGCGCCAATGAAAAAGAAATGAACGCGCTTATTTGCCATTTTCCGCTGTGTCTTTGTAAACAAAAGAGAATATTGTGTAGAATTACCTCTTCTATTTACGCTAATGATTTATGTATTGTATTTTATGGAGCAAGGTTAAATAATAGTGTTTTGTTTACCAACAATCTTTTGTGCATAATAATCGTAAGTTTCAAGTTATTTTCCTGCCAACAATATAACATAAATCGTGTTATAAATAATAGTTGATGCATTTGTAAATTTCGAACGTCTCGGTGTATGCATTGCTTGCTGCGATAAATAACATGAATAAAGATCGTTTTGAAGTTAGGAAATATCCAGCTAATTAATAGCATGCATAAATCTAAGGACTATTAACATCCGATGCTACTATATTAAACAGAGTTTTAACACGCCACTCTCTGAATCACTAACAATAGGTTAGTATAACCTAAGGAGAGTGGACGACTATCATGCTAATACATGATGTATAGAGACTAATCTGTATCAGTAACTCACTATTTCTAAGTAACTAATGATGTTCATTATTGTATATTTCTTGTATTGAGTATGGAAATGTAAGTTCGGGAATCGGTTTCAATTCTCGTATGAAACTAATTCCTTTCACCCATTTGTCACGAAATGTTAACCCTCTGCCTGATACAATTTGGCGGGTTGTTTCCTAAGTATAAACAATAAATAATCAAGGCTGCGAATTTGGCAGAATCGTTACAGCGTCGGATAGAATGCTTTGCGGTATTCGTTCTGGCTATCAAGTCCCACCTAGGTCAACTTTGCTTTCATCCTTTGGTGGTCGATAAATAAAGTACCAGCCCAGTACTGAAATCGATTTCTATCTCGCTCTCCCTCTCTCCCTCTCTCTCTCTCTCTGCCTCCATCTCTCTCTCTTTCTCTCTGGGAGAAATCGGCTGTGGTCAGACCTGGTGTGAGATGGGCTCCGCCAGATATAAAAGTGCCTAAAACACACTACTGGTTACGACAGCAACCCTACGGCTTCACCAGGAGTTTAGGGACCAAGGAAGAAAGGAAGAAATAATCATGTAACTTATATATAGTTGTTGTTTAGCCCCAGGTTAGATCTGATCAAGCAGACCTATAATCATAGGCATTCCAGGCAAGATCATACTGGATGTTTGTATATACAGGGCAACATTATACAATGTGTGCTTCTTTTTTCTTAAAGACGGTAGGGTGTAATTTGAGGAAGGCTTAGCTGCTATTTCTAGCGGGTCAAGCAACTGCGCATAGCCTACCTCATTGGCTTATCTTATTTCTGGTAGGTAGCGTTGGTGCAACAGCGGATGCAGTATTTTCTCTACTTTAATATATCAAATTCTAAATTAAAATCCTGCTGGACTTAGCAACAAAATCCCCGAGCTTTAATTCTGATGAGAATCGAGTGCGTTTCCTCCGAAATTCCTAATCCAGTTTTCAGGTATCAACACTGGATTACAACTCGAATTGTTAAGGGATTACTTCTCGTTTTTTCTACAGCGCTTCCCTCAACAGAACATAGTATATTGAATATTGTCACATGCTTGCTTGCAATTACGAATCTTCCGCTTACTACTAAACTGTGTGATAAAGAGAACTAGTTTTCGTATGTTATTCTATCGTCAGCAGTGAAAGGGGAAGTTGAGATGACTTTGGAGGGATTTGAACTCAGAACGTACGTGAAGCAACAATACTAAATACTACTACAAGGCATTTAATACAACGATCGATGGTTGGTTTCTTCTGTCGTTCAACCAATTATAAACAGCAAGAACAAATAAAAAACAAAAACAAATAGAATTCTATTGATTTTTTTTTAAAAGGATGCACATGTACAAATATGAATTAATTTGTACTCAGTATTGCAACAGAATGGTATTAATTAGTTTGCAAATGATTGCAAGAGACTGGTATTTAACATTATAGAATATTAAGCGGGCTAATACCGAATGAAAATTAACAGGTTTAATAAATGATGCTTTGAATGTAAAAACAAATTACAAACGAAGCAAAATCTTGCTACACTATGTCAATATAAAAAAGGAAGCAATATTTATTTTGCCAGAGCACATATGTTCGTGAATGCTTCTCGTCACGATTCTATAACCGTGGTTTCTAGTGGCTTTTGTATTCAAAAGGCAACGATACAGATTAACTCGATGAATCAAGGAAACCCACTTAGAACACTACACCTCCTCTATTCACGAACATTGTAAGCCTCATAAAAAACAAAAAAAACAATCGGGCTTTCCGACTGATTGGCAAATATTGACTTATCAACACGCTGCATGCATTAGCCCGCTCACGTGATATTTCTCTCTGTATTTTCTAGTACAATGACTTTTCTCCTTTGAAATAGCAATCTGGGTATCATCCTAACCAACCCTATCCCCTTAATTCGTGTTTCTGCTCTATGTAATCCCAAACGTATCTCACTCTTTAAATTTGGTTTCCCTCTCGGTTACATCCCTCTGAGATGCACACCCAAACCCATGTCTTCTCAACATACACAGCCATATAAAAGTTCAAACAGAACATCAACTTCCCCAAACTCACTAGTATGGGGGCGGGTCTGCAAACGGATATTGTCACAGCTCCTACACCTTGCACTCTGTCTATCTGTCTGTCTCTCTGTCTCTCTTCTGTGAAGGTATAAATGTGGATTGTCACAGATTTAAGTCTGCCCATCTCCAATTGGACAAGGAGTTTCTTCTTCAATCTCAGCCGGTCACATGATTTAGGACTAGAATGTCTACTTCTAATCGTTTGTTTAACGGAGCCTGCTGCTTTTACATTGTTGTGTGGCTGGCCCAACGTCAAACCATTGAGGATTATCATTTAACCTATGAATAGGAACTGGCAGCTAGGCGGCATCAGAGCGTGTCCATACGCCGGTGAGTCATGCATACCACAGCTACGGAGCCATAAATCCTCTGGAGCTTTCCCGAACTATTTAATAAAAAATAATTTTTACACGCCATCAAAAATTCAGTTAATGCGGGAAATCTGTGAATGTTCGAATTCAAAACAGTTTTTGGACGAAATGGTAATTCACCTACCCCATCGGGTTACAAAGTGTCGTTATCAAATAGCTGTTGTTCAGTTCCAGGTCAAACCGGTGCAGACCTATGACGTATGATCAGAGGTATTCAAGTCGCCACCATCTCGTCTATTTAGGGATACCTATAACTACATTATCCATATGAACATTCCGTTTAAAAGACATTAGCGTGTGCGATTTGAGAAATATTTAGCTGTTATTTCTAGCAAATCAAGCTACTGCTTAAAGGTTCCCTGTTGGCTGGATTAACGTTTCTCGGAGATGTTTGCTGGTGGAACTCATCTCTCTCCAAACTATATCTGCAGAAGTTGAACTCAATATTGCAAGCCAATGAAACACTCGTTGATTTTCCAATAGTATTGCTGATTACAGTAACCAGGTTATACCAATCTGTGGTACATACTAACATCTAGGTGGTCTGGGTCATTTGAAAGTTAAATTGCCTGGGATATAACGTAGTGATAGCGACAGGATGCTATCTACTCACCTCTCAGCTTGTTGCTCAATACTATATCGAGTCGGCCATCTGTGTTATGTTAGACAACATTACTTTGCTATATTTACTTAATTCTCGGTGCTATGCAGAGTCCACAGTTGTGTGTGTCAATAACATGTGTCAAATATAATAAAGTACCAGTCAAGAACTAGGATCGTTACAATCGACTCCAAAATTGTGGGTTTGTGCTTATGTTAGATATGACTAAGGAGGTAGACTGGTTAAACATAGTACCGTGCTGGACAACATGCCAAACACATTTAATTACGGCCTTTCATATTCTGAGTTCAAATCCCATCGGAGTCGACTTTGCCTTTCTTCCTTTCGAGGTCGATAAGATAAGTACCAGTCAAGTACTGGTGCTGATTTAATCGACTATGCCCTCCCCTAAGTTTGTGGCCTTTTACCTATGTTAGAAATCCGTTCAGACTAACAAACGAAAGGTCCAAGTTTCGCATCCCGTTACCGATGTTTCTCTGTGTCTATGGCTCTGACATGATACAACCTTCAAATAGATCAGTCCACCTAGATGGAAATAGGTACCATAAGGTAAGTACATATCACCGTTGTAAGGGGTGACAGCAATATATATATATTTGATGAGAACTTCATTAATATGCCGTACTGGATAACAACAACCTTTCCATGAGATAGACGACGTAGAAAGGCTTGGTCTCCTCATAAGTGAAATCAGTTAAACAATCTACAAGATGACGAAATCTTCACTAGGATGGATTGGTCGAAATATTTAGTAAGGAGGAGACACAAAAGTAAAAGCCAAGAGCAATAATTTCTTGGCTTATAGATTCATATAAAGATGCACACACTAAAACACATACCTACGTGAAAGAGAAAACATAACACTGTAGACATATGGAAACCTCCTGACACTGGTGGTAAGGAACACCTAAACGGATATACATCAAATCAAAAGTAAAAGGACCAGTTGTTATTATCGGTGTTTCGCCCCAGGTCAGCCCCTTGATTTAACAGTCCAATGTTCAAAGGCATTCTAGCCTTGACCATCCCGTCATTTGTCTATGAGCAGGAATCCCAATAGCACATTATTCAATGTGTCCATTCTAAGATCGTGTGATCTGATTTGAGGGAGATTTGTTTGATATTTTTAGCAGATCGAGTGACCACATAGAAACTCCCTCGTCGGCTCGTGGCTTATGATGGCTGTTGTCACCATACGATGAAATTAATACTCTAGCATAAGTTTAAACATACACACTTTTAGCTACTTCTATGCATAATCTTCAGCCTGACATAATCTTTGTTTTCTGAGAATGTATATTATTAGATTTAAAACAAATTACGACAAGATTATATCATGATACTGCCAGAAGAAAATTCATCTTTGGTGGGTGTGTGGCGCTTAACTAGCATATCTAGAATATATGATCACCCCTGAAAAGACCCCTTTCAAGAGGTTTTGTATATAGAGTCTGTGAAAATAACGTTAACAAAATGGAATACATTCATGTACTGCGAGAAAAGAATTTTAATGTTAAAATTCTCTTCACCCGTCGACAACAAATTTCTTTCTTTTTGTATGTACTTTACTCAACCGATTATTAATGATGCATGCCATCACGGGTTTTCTGGGACTCCAGTGGTTTTATTTTTGTTGAAATAGTCTGAAAAACTCAGTGTATATTCCCTGTCTGTTATGTTGTGTTGCTTTCAGAATGACATTATAAAAGTATAAGAGATTATAAAGTATGGCATTCCTATAATTGCTAGCAAACTACAACATAAAGTGAATAGGATTATATGAAGCTACTATTTTCCTAAATGCCACATTGAACTGTAATATTTTTTCTTGCGGTAAATTGAATATAATGGTAAACCATTTTACGAGTTTTCAATAACAGTATTGTCGCTGACTGTATGGAGAGTACAATTATTGGACAATATCTATAATGTTATTAGAATTAGTGGCTTAAGTGAAGTGAATTGCTTCCAATGGGAATTGAAACCAAGTTACGTTCTCTGCTCAATGTCATATTACTTCTCTCACACAACGTTCGTATGTTAATAGAATAATAATGGAAACTAAAGAAATAATAGCTGAGTTAATGCAATGTTTATAGTGAAGTAAAACTATGAAATAACTACCACTAATTGCAGCAAAATTTATTCCATCACCAGTGAATGCAGAATGGCCAACTAAATCACATACCAAACGTATCCTAAAATTCAAGTAATGTAACATTACAAAATTCAAAATGAGCAGCGTTCAAGATGGCCGTCACGCTACATTGATTTGTTCATAACTCCATACAATCTTTAACCAATTTCCTAATGTATTATGTCATTTCATACAAGAATAACGTCAATGAATCCATTTATGCTATTAAACATGGACCACAACTAACGTGTATATATATATATATATATAATATAGATGAGCGAATTATCTGGTAGATAAAACGAAGCTATATCTCAAAAAGCACTC
>JAOPJM010259790.1:0-19208 GCA_027124095.1 Muusoctopus leioderma | reverse complement strand
GGTCTGTCCATAAAGAAACTGAACTTTTTAGAACAATTTATGACTTGGAATGGAGAGTACATAGGGGAGAGGATTCTTTAGCCTGCAGGAGACATTACTGCCCCCCCCCCATCATACCTCATCAGCCAATCACTGCTTCCCTCTTCACACCCACACTCATACTCTTCCCTCTCATACATTGCTCACCCTCTATTTCAAACTTTCAGGTCACACTCACCTTCTATTTCAGTCTCAGGTCATGTTAGCCTTCAAGGAAATTTTTTTTTATTCTATGGACTAACTAACTTGGGGAAAAAAATGAATGAATGATAGATAAAGATAGGAAGAAAGAGAAAAAGAGTGGAATGCTTTTTCATACAAGTTATTTATTTCTATCAAAACTGTCAGCTTCTACCTAAGTTAGGTTCTGTGTCTGTACATGTCATTTGAAGTATTATTAGGGGCACTTAATTTTAATCATTATTTCATTTTAAATTGTTGCTCCTGATTATACAAGAACAACATCAATAATAATAGTACTTATCACAACAGTAATAGTTATAATAATAACAATTTATTTTATTTACCAAAATGGGCAACAAAGAGGCAACGTTAATCAATTAATCAATACAATAAAACGTAAATAATAACAAGGTCATTCAGTACATATAACAATTTATATAAATTGTTAAACAGCTAAAGTAAAAATGCTGATATTTCAGTATAAAGTATCATATTCATAGCAGAAAAGATAAACAAACCAGTAACAAGCCAACAGGAATTAATATGGGTGGGACATTTGATATTAAATCTGTCATCCAGCCATCATTTTCTCTGCATGTTGCTTTTGTGATATGAAAATATCTAACAGGCTCCTATTCCTATATCTGTTGTTTCTCTTTCTTCCAATACTGTCTTACTTGTGTAGTCTTCTTGCTCTCTCTCAAACTCAGTGCTGTCGTTGTCTGGTTGCCTCTTTCTCTCTCTTCTTTCCACTAAATTATCCATTTGTCTTTTGTCAACATTTGAAATACAATAAAATATGATACTATATACAAACAGAAGTAGTTTGTTGACTTGTACATATATTTAATAAATAGTGTAATTATGATTTCTAACTTTAGCACATCATCTGGTTGAGCTTGCTCGGATTTAGTGTGAGTCATTTAAATCTTTCATTAGTTTAATAATGTCTATGGTTGCCAGGGTTATAGATGTTAGCAGTAATGCACTTTGAGAATTGGGTGATCCTGGCTTTTAACCTTAGAGAGGTTCCTCAGCCCAGCATCATATGAGTGTTGCTGTTGGTCGATGGATGACTCTTTCGTCGAGACTACACATCCACCATACTGCTTCCCATGGTTTCACCTGTAACCCTAGACTAGATGGCTGCCGGGTACTATGCTATGCTGAAGGGCCATTTGTGTTTAGTCCAGGTTGACTTATTTCTTTATTCGCCACTAACCCCTATATCTAGAGGTCTTTCCCCTATCTGCCACCTGGGGACTCGGCAGGTAGGAGTTTTCTCTCCTGATCCTGCAGGTTTAACACAAGGTCACACATTGAGGGGGAAGGTCTTTTTTTAGTCAACTTAATCAGCCACAGTCATTGATTGATACTTATTTTATTGACCATGGAAGGATGAAAGGAAAAGTTTACACCAGTGGGATTTGGTCTCAATGTAAAGGGTTGTAATAAAATACCATAAGGCATATTGTGTGTCACTCTATGGATTTGGCCACTCCATCTCCCTAATTAACGATAGAGTAATAATAATAATTGGTTTTTAACATTGACACAAGGCCACACATTTTGGTGGAGGGTATTGTCAGTACTTGACTGCTACTTTTTTAGGGCCCCAGAAGGATGAAAGGCAAAATTGGTTTTGGCGGATTTGAACTCAGAATGTAAAGGACCTTAACTAAATACTACAAAGTATTTTGTCTGATATTCTATCGATTCTGCCAATCCACTACCTTGTATGTAGTGGATTGGGAGAATCGGTTGAGCATATGTATGTATGTGTGACAGAGAGAGCATATGTATGTATGTGTGAGAGAGAGAGTGTATGTATGTGTGTACATGAGAGAGGGAGGGGAGAAGATCATATGTTTGTATGTGTGTGAGAAACTCTGTGTGTGTGTGTGTGAGAGAGAGAGAAAGAGCATATGTATATGTATGGGTGTTAGAGAAAGAGTATATGTGTTTGTGTATATATCTATGTTTCTGAGAGATAGAGAGTGACGGAACCAAGATGCACCATTCTATGATATATTAATTCTTTGATATAGATTAGCAGCTGAAGTATTTCTTTACCCTGAGAAGAAACCCAACCTATGTGACGGTGTCAGTATGCAGGTTATGTGGTTTTCATGGTTTCATATAACTTTCTTTCCTTTCAGATTGTGTTACATGCTTCTGTCATGTAATATATTTTGCATGTGAAATTTTGTTGTTATTTAACCCCAAGTCAACTAGTTCTGATTGAGCAGACCTATGATCCATAGCCTCCCAGCCATGACCATCATATCTTTTTTTCAAACACAATGCACTCTGGACTACATTATCCAATGTGTCCAATTTTTTAGATAGTAGGGTGTGGTTTGAGGTTGTTGTTATTATTGTTTTTCAGCATCAGGTCAGTCTGATCAAGCAAACTTATAACCAAAGCCATTCCAGCCCTGACCATCCTGTCTTTTTCCTATGTGTAAGGAACCCAGGACCACATTATCCTTTTCTAAAACGGTAGGTTTGGCTGCTATTTCTTGCAGGTCAAGCAACCACATAGAGGAACCCTCAGCTCACCATGAGAAATGACTAAAAATAGTGGTGTTACATTTGGATGTTCTTGTTAACATTTGTATTTGGTCGACCTAGTAAGAAGACAGAAGTAAGTCAAGCAGAGTAATGTGCTTGGTCTGTAGTAGTAGATTGAGCCTAGAACCTTGTTGACAGCTGTCCAACATCTGTTCACATCTTAGATGCTGTGTCTACTAAGAACTGAGAGCTGTAATTAACCAGCTCAGAGATAAATGAGGAGTAGAATCCACTCCATTCCTTGAAATAATACCTGAAACATATTGCCCTCAAACCATCAAGGGATCCTCTGTGTCAAAGAGGTGGAACACCTCTCCCTCTGCATACAAAATTGAAACTGCCTGCTGAAGAAGTTTTCAAAAAACCTATATATAAAGAACAGTTTGAGCCTTAATACTAAAACAGTCATTTAATATATGTTGTCAGTTGTATACTTATAAATTTGTAAAATTAAAGATTCATTGTTTTTCTCAGCACAAATGCTCCCCAGAAGATTTTATGTACTTGCAATTCAACCCTTGCATTGAAAGGATGCCTCACCACTGCTCTACATAGTCACTGGAGCTGCTAGAAATAGCAGTGAAATTCCCCTCAAATCACACACTATACCATCTTAGAAAAAGGAAGGTCACATCAGATAATGTAATATAAATTTAAATCAGTGAAATTCAGAGGTAGAAGATCTACATCAGTGTGTTATAATGGTATCCAAAAGGTTTCAGGAACAAAAAAACAAAAAACGAAAAAAAAAAAATCAAACAGTAGTACAAGGCAATTAATTTTACACTGTAAGGAAGAAACAGAGGAGAGTTCAACATTTCGAACTGTGGTCCTTTGTCAAGAAAAGACAGACAAGTTAAAAAAAGAGAGAAGAAAAATGAAGGGAGTGTTCCCTGGAAATAATGATTTTACAATGAATGTCACATATTGAAAGAATATGTAATGTAGTCCTAGATACCTCTAATAAAAGGACGGCATGGTCACATCTGGAATACCTTTGTTCATAGATCTGCTCGATCAGGGTTGATTTGAGATGAAACAGCATTAACAACATATTACCTATACTGACACAATGTATGAAATGAAAAATAAAATGACAGCTGAATTGGTAAATGAATCAAAACACTGTCAGAAGACATAAAGTAAGAAAGTGTGAAACTGTTCGATCATTGTTGAAACTAAGTGCAGTACTTAATTAAATCTTTCCTCGTAGAAAGGAGCTTTTAAACAGTATTTAATTTATGAGAGTTTTTTAAATAATAAATATTTGCTAACAAGTAGAATCTTGCACAAGAGATGCTCTTAAATAAATTGGTGTTTTTATAAATCATTGCTGGAATCCATTTGGGTTTAGTCTTTTAAAATTTGAAAGTGATTTTCTGAGTGGTGTTAGGAATTGTGAAGTGCCATGCTCTCAAGTAAATTCCAATTGCAGTTGGAACAAAGAATAAAAACAATAATGCTTACATTTTACTAATAAAGTTTGCATTATTAAATGTGTATTGCAAGTAGATAGCAGATTCAATAGAGCATCAGACAAAATACCTTGTGGTATTCGCTTATGTCTCTTTATGCTGTGTGTTAAAATCTTGCCCAGGTTCACTTTACCTTTCATACTTCTGATGATGTTGTTGTTGTGTACCCCTACATCAGCTCTTAATGAGTATTCCTATAGCACACAGGTAGTTGGCTGAACGATGAAGCATGATCTACAGATCCATTTTCCCAGTTATTCCATGTCTCTGCCTAGCTGAAGATTATACTGCACACTCTGACATCCAGTGATACATGGTATGGGGGTGCAGTGTGACAGTTTGAACATATTGCATTCTCTCCACTGCCCAGTCTATTTCTTCCTGTATGCCCATAGATTCTAGTTGTGGCCACAGTTGAGGTGGACAAGGTGAACTTTGTCAGAGCATAATAATTGTTGTTCTTCTATACTTATTGTTGATGGTGTTCATCTCAGCACAGTGTTTGGGGCCAGTGAGATTATTGATGTTGCACCTATTTCTGTGTGCATGTGTTCCTTATGCTTTTCTGGGCTGAGTGGGAGAAATAATGCTTTCAGAATGTTGTATATGTGCCTGGGTGTTGTATATGTGCTTTTTTCATATAGTGACAGTGACTATGGGGTTTGAAGCTTGCTGCACTAACAAACTGTGCTCCTCACATGTCCAGGTGGTGTTTCATTGTGTAGGTGGTCTGTGGGTGTGGTCTGTTTATAACATGTTGTAATGCATGATGTGCTGTTTTGTGTTCTTTGTAGTTTATTGTGGTTTGTTGTGGAGAGATTGAGGAAACAAGTAGCACTGGGTCTAATGTATTTTGTACACCATTGTTGATGTTTCTCTCTGTTGGCCAAATGGGGTACTCCTTGTTGCTCTAAGTATGTTTGTGCATTGTTTTGCTTTCTTTTTTTTAATTTATTCTGTGTGTTGTGAGTTTTGTGGAGGAGTTGTATGTAACTCTGATAAAATAAGTACTTGAGTTGATATAATTGCCTATAATCTAGAAGGCGGTGCCTCAGCATTGCCATAGACCAATGTAAAAAACAAACTTTCATTGTAATTGCCATAAATAAACAGAATGTAAATATTGAGCTGATAATTTTTGGCTGATGATAAAAACGAATATTACAGACAGTTATAGTTGTTTATGTTGTTTTTGTTTAGCCCAGGTCAGCCCATATTGAGGAGATCTGTGATCAAAGGCATTCCAGCAATGACCATCCTGTCTTTTTCTTATGTGCAATGAACTCAGGACCACAGTATCCAATGTGTCGTTTTGTAAGCTGGTAGGGTATGATTTGAGGGAGATTTGGCTGCAAGTTCGAGCAACCACATAGAGATTCCCTCATTGATTTGGACAGTTACAGTTGGATAAGTTGGTAGGGTTACTGACCTGAAAGGTCTATAATTTGTATCCCACTTCTGGTTCTGTGCTGTGTCCATCATTTAAACACTTAGATTTCAATTCATCCATTCTGTCTAGCTGTAAATAATTATTGTAGTCACATCTGATTTGAAGAATTGCTGTGCATTTACAAGTGTATTGTTATGTTGCAAGCTATCCATAAATCTTGAATTTTTCCTACCTTCCCTCCCCCACCAGTCTCATAGGTTTTACAAAGATCATGGGCACGGCCTGTGAATCCATCCTGGGGTGTCTCTTGGAGTGACAGGCCAATAAGGGAGCCTCTATGTGGTTGCTCAATCTGCTAGAAATATCAGCTAAATTTTGCTCAAATCACATCCTACCATCTTAAAGAAAAAAAAGCCACGTTGGTCCTCAGTACACTGTGTCTGGAAAAAAAAAAAAAAAAAAAAGACGGGATGGTCAGGGTTAAAATACCTTTCATCATAGGTATTCTGTATCAGGGCTGACATGGGGCTAAACACCAACAACAAGAATAACTTGGAGATTGATTATATTATATGATATGAAGGTGAAGATGAAATCTTTGAATGGTACTGCTGTAACCTAATATATTGTGAGACTCCCTATTTAACCACAACTTTACAAGTCTGTCATATATATCTGGTGACAGCTGTAACAGCACTGGTGATGGTGGTAGTAATTTAGATTTTAATCTGAAATTATTATTGAATCTTAAATGAAAATTCAATACAGAAAAGGAAATTAAATTTTTAATTATTTTGAATTATATTTCGATATTTTTCTTGCTAAATCTTGTTTTGAATTTGAATTTCAATCTTAATTTGTTTTTCAATCTTTAACTTTGATTGTTTCTGAGTTTCCTGTATAAACACCTCACTTTATTCAATTTGAAATTTCAAAGTGTAAACAAATTGAAAAAGAACTAATTATTAATAATACTTGGTTCATACTGGAGTCATCTTTGCTTTTTGGCTTTCTGGGGTTGATAAAGCAACTACTAGTAATTTGATAAAGCAAATACTAGTAATTTGATAAAGCAAATACTAGTAATTTGATAAAGCATGTACTAGTAATATACTCAATTCAATGCAATTGACTACACACTGCACTCCCAGAAAAATTTGTCTTGTGACTTAGTCAGAAGAAATCAGTATTGAGAAACTATTTCAATTCTGCCATACTTTAGTTCTTAATATCACGCCTTCCATTTATAAGACAAAGATCAACACCAAAGGAGGTCTTGTTCTTATCTATATACTAGTTGTAGGAAAGTTCTCAATACCTGATTGATTTTAAGAGAAAAGGAAAGTATGTAGGTAAGAAGCCGCTTAAGAGAAAAAGATGTGATGAATGTATGAAGTAGTAACAGAAATGAAGTTATAGTAAACTTAAGAGAATCATACTGATCCGTTAGTAACAAGCGCTTAAGAAATAATTTAATTTGTTACAACAAAATAATTGAGAGAATTACTCAGCATTGCAAAGTATTCATGATGGAAGAATGACATAAACTGAGAAAGATATTTGCAACGAAAATGATTTATTTCTCTTATATAAAACCTATTGCCACGATGAAGTTCATACAAACTTCATTAGTAAGACCCATAAAAGACAATGTGTGTAATTTAAATAAAGGCAACATAGCATGTAGTACAGAAAGGCAGAAATAAAACAAGGCATTTTGCTTAATTACAATAATTATAAGCAGTGGAAAAGTTTGGTTAATACAAGGAATTTTGCTTAGGAGAAAAGTCTGGTTATAAGGCATTATAATAGCAGGAATGAAAGTCAGTATGTATGAGTGAGTGAGAAAAAGAAGGTAAGGAGATATGAAGAAACCATGTTTATGGGACCAATGTGGATCTGTTAAGACGTTCACCACATCTCATTTTTTGGTCAAAGTTACAACTTTTATAACTCAAAATAGGCTCCAGATGGCTATGTAAAGTGGCTATTCTGATTGGTTGAGGTCGACCAATCAACAGAGTCAAGCAATATAACTGTTTTCTACTACGTCCGGGCTGAATAATTATCGAGCGTGGTGTGGCTTGAAAAATATGTATGTGTATATACATTTGTGTATGTGTGTGTGTGTGTGTGTGTGTGTGTGTGTGTATAGCAGCTTGTTCGTGTATTAACAAAGAGATTTGTTACTGAGTGTGGCGTCGCTCATAGATAATTATGTGTTTATACATTGTGTGTGAATTAGCAAAGAGATTTGCTACAGATTAATCTTCTCACAAAGTTTTAAATATATATTAGGGCTTTTAATACATATACTGTCAATGTTGATTCATTTTTCTTTTATCGCTTAATCAGGAGGAATGGCATTGGCCATCACCCTTTTTCAGGGCCTCCAAGACTGTTGTGAGGGAGGGAAGAAGGTATCCTTTGACCGGAGACCTGGTTTGAATGCTTGCAACAGAGTTGGCTCTGCTAAAAGCACCCAAGGGTCATGTGGTGGTGTTAAATCAGGTGACGGATTACGTCTACCATCTAGGTGGACCACAGTGGGATTCAAACTCAAAACGCAAAGAGCCGGAACAAATACCACAAGGCATCTCACCCAATGTTCTGACAATTCCGCCAGTCCACCGCCATAGACTGATACTTTATTTATCTACCCCAAAATATGAATTTAATTTTAGTTGGAATCTCAGCAAATCCAATGTTGCTAAGGTCAATAACTGCATCTAGCTCTACAATATTTAAAACTTTGGCATGAGTGCAGATTTTGCATATATCTTGATATGGTTCAAGCTTGAATTGAAAATGTGTTCCACTGATTGCTAAAATATAAGTTTTTTTTAAGTAGATTCTTTTTTTTAAAGTTCAAAATTACTTTCCAGGAACACTAAATACGTTTTCACACACATAATTATGTAACTGAGACAGTTGACACCTTTCACTGAAACTATTTTCTGAAGTGAGGAAATCTCAACACAAGCCAGCAGAAGAACTTCTACACTGCTGACAAGGGAACCTCTACACTAGCCGAGAAGAGGGCTCTACACTGCTGACAAGGGAACTTCTACACAGCCAATAAGGGAATCTCTACACAAGCCAATAAGGGAACCTCTACACAGCCAACAAGGGAACCTCTACACAATCCAACAAGGGAACCTCTACACAAGCCGAGAAGAGGGCTCTACACTGCTGACAAGGGAACCTTTACACAATCCAACAAAGGAACTGCTACACAAGTCAATAAGGGAACCTCTACACCGCCAATAAGGGAACCTCGACACAATCCAACATAGCTAATAATTGTTTCTAATTTAGGCACAAGGCCAACAATCCATAGTACTTGACTGGTACTTTATTTTATCGACCCCGGAAGGATGAAAGGCAAAGTTGACCTCGGCGGGATTTGAACTCAGAGCGCAGTGAGACAGAAAGAATAGCGTAAGGTATTCTGTCCGGCACGCTAACAACTCTGCCAATTCGCGGAACTTATACACAGCCGACAAGGTAACCTCTACACAGCCAATAAGGGGATCTCTACACAATCCAACAAATTTGTTTCACATTCGCAAAATTATTTTTTTGTTGTTGTTGCACTAACAGCTGTTAGCAAAACAAAACCAAAAACAACAACCATATGCTCAATTTTAAATCCCCACCATACTTACATAAATGTCGTCCATTTATAGCAAACTGCAGTTTATATTGCCCCAGTATGTAGTTGGCAATGTAACAACAGACTGACTGTTTTGGCTATTCTCATAAATTGATATTGGTGCACACGATACACATAATACAGCTAAGTCTCTGAAATTGGTGCACACAATATACCTGCATCTTTAATACTAGTGCACACAATACATACAATACATTTAGGTCTCTGATATTGGTGTGCTACACACAATACATTTGGCTCTCTGAAATTGGTGCACACAATACACCTGCATCTTTGATGTTGGTGCACACAATACACCTGGATTTCTGATATTGGTGCACACAATACACTTGTGTCTCTGTTATTGGTGCACACAATACATATAATACACTTAGGTCTCTGACATTGATTCACACAATACAGTTGGGTTTCTGATATTCGTGCACACTATACACCTGTGTCTCTGTTATTGGTGCACACAATACAAAAAGTACCAGTCAACTACTGTGGTTAATATAATTGACTGTTCCCCTTTTACTCACAAATTTCTGGCCTTGTGCCTAGGACGGCAAATTGGCATCGGAGAGAATGCCTTGCAGTATTCGTTCTGGCTCACTGCGCTCTGAGTTCAAATTTTGCCACGGTCAACTTTGCCTTTTATCCTTCTGGGGTTGATAATATAAAGTACCGGTCAAGCACTGGAGTTGTTGGCCTTGTACCTATGTTAGAAAGAGTTATTATTATTATTATTATTATTATTATTAGAGCGGGTGGATTGGTAGAATCAGTAAGGTGTTGGACAAAATGCCTTGCAGCATTTCTTCCAGCTCGTTACGCTCTCAGTGTAAACCCTACCGAGGCGAACTTTGCCTTTCCGCCTTCTGGGGTCAATAAACAAAGTACCAGTCAACTACTGGGGTTGATTTAATCGACTTACCTCTCCCATAAAATTTCTGGCCTTGTGCCAATATTAGAAAGAATTATCATTATTATCAGTAGTGGTAATAGTGGTGGTGGTGGTAGTAGTAGTGGTAGTAGCAGCAATAGCAGCAGCACTGATGGCTTAGGGTCTCATTAAAGCAGCTCATAAATTATTCAGAAGCACTAAGTTTCTCTCCCTATTATGTTATTGTTTTTACTGCTGCTGTTGGTGTATTTCTTTGATGAATCATCAGATGTTAATAAGTACTGTACTACCTTATCACTAGCCATACTTGAGGACAGCTTAAGAATTGGTGTAGGTATGGCTGCGTGCTTAAGGAGTTCTATTTGCAACCACCTTATCCTGGGTTCAATCCCACTGCAAGGTACGTGTCTTCTACCATAGTCTCAGGTTGACTAATACCTGTGATTGGAATTTAATAGATGGAAACTGTACGGAAGCCTGTCATATATATATATATATATATATGTGTGTATATATGTGTGTGCATCTGTGTCTGTGTGTATACTGGTGTGAAACAGTGTGTTGAGTTGCATCCCTTTATGTAAAAAAGGCTTTGTAGCCAGTCTATAAATAGAGATCAATAAAATGAGCACCAGACTGAAATAAGCACTGAGGTCAATATGCATGACTAAAACCCTTGGGGGCAGTTCCCCAGCATGGCTGCAGTCCAGTGACTGAAACTAGTAAAATATTTGTTAAAAATGGATGCTTAATTATACCGGAATTGTTTCGTTATATTCATTTGTAGGAACAATATTATTCGGTGTTCAAATCCTACTGAGATATAGTTAGAACGTTCATTCCTCTGTAATAAATTAAATCAGCATCTGTCATATACTAAAATAAATGTTTCCAAAAGTGATGAAGCTGCTGATGAGAGCCAGTTCTTACTTTCAGTTTCATGGTGTTAAAACAGATGAAATAAATCTTCCTTTAGATAGCATGAGTGTTTATCTATTCGAGGCTACATTTCCAGATGATCTGCTACTTACTCTCAGAGATTATGTTGAAGTGAGTCATATAGAAATAAGTGCCCCCGTATAACTACAGTAAAACTAACCAATGAAGGAACCTCCAGGAGTCATTCGATCTGATAGAAATAGCAACCAGATTTCCCTCAAGTATGAAGTCAGATAATGTAGTCTTAGAAATGCTATACCCGAGAAAAGAATAGGACGGTCATGGCTTGAACACATTTTTATATTTTTTGTCTTAATCAGAGGAGGAAGGGTAGCAGATATGATCTTATTGCAGAGCCTCCGAGACTGGTGGGGAATCAAGGTGGAATCAACCATAACTCAAACTGGAGACTTGATCCGAATGCTTGCAACAGAGTGGACTCTGCTAAAGGCATCCAAGGGCCAGAGAATTATCATAGGTCTGCTCAGTCAGGACTGATCTGGGGCTAAATAACAACAGCAACATCTCAGTTAGGGCTAAACAACAACAATGGCAGTTAAATTTGAACTCAAGCCCTTTGTGCTAGTAGTCAAGTCATTTATACCTCTATCTCTATGCCAGTTAGACTGAGCATTTAGCTGTTCAATCAACTGACCATGTAGAGTGTTCTTTGTTGGCTCGACCTTGTTATTGGGACTGTGCATAATCCTTCTTCCCCAGAACATCATCACTCTGGAATTTACTCCCTGTCCATATTTTCCCTGCAGTCATCAACTCTCAGTTGTTCAAGTAGAACATTAACCAATTTAATCTCACCAGTCTCAGAACACCTGCAAATGCCATGGGCACAGCATCTTCTTCCAGACCAAACCATTTAAAAATTTGTTTTTAATTTTTGATTGGTTGGTGTGTTCCATTATAGTGATTTCTAGCTTAGGCAGAGAGAGAGAGAGAAATTTTGGTGAAGGGTGGAGTCGATTAAGTGAACCTTACTTAGTAAGTTACTATTGACTTACTAAGTAAGTTACTATTGACTGGTACTGTATTTTATTGAGGCTGGAAGGATGACAGGCAAAGTTGACCTCGGCAGAACATACATTACATTGAATACTTTATATCTCTTCATTTCTACCAAGCATTTCTGATGATAGGCAGAGATGTTTACTATTATAGGTTGGTTTTTGCTGTGAGAGATTCTTGCCAGAAAGGTGATAGCTGAGTTAATAAAGTTATAACTTTGTGTTTCACATGAACAGCATGTAGTCATTCTGCTTAGGTATGTGTTTGACTGTACCAATGGTATGTGTGTGTGTGTATATATATATATACAAAACTACATATCAAATATCAATCATACGCACACAAAATGTTGAAAATATGTTTATATTAATTTTGTCTATATACTCACATTTAATATACAGAAACATTTCACCACACATGCACACAAACACACTCAGACACAGATACACCTACACAACATTGCCTTCTTTTGTATAAGTAAATAAATGTATTGATTTCATGAGAAACTATAATAGCTAAATTGTGTATGTCTGTGTGTGTTTAGTGGTGGTTATGCATAGTTGCTTAAAGCACCACATGCTGCTGAGTGTTAAAATGAAAATATGACCTTATAAATCCAGTTGTCAGTAGCATTTTGTCAAGTGTCATACAACAAATTTGTAGTGAGGAGGAGGCCCGTCCCAGTGGTGTTAAAGCAATATAAATTTTGGACATTTTTGTAAATGTTGATTGATTTCTTTACAGAGAACTTCTGTCAGAAATATATATCACATTACATTCTTCAGCAGGTAGTTATGATTTCCTTCAAAGTTCAGTGTTCTGCTTAGATATGTTATCTCCTTTCCCAGATCAGTGTGTGGTTGTTGTTGTTGTTATTTAGGCAGTAAGAGTCATTAGAGTGTTGGTTAGAATGCTTTGCAATATGCTTTCCGCTCACTACACTCTTGAGTTCAAATCCCGCTGCGGTCAACTTTGTCTTTCATCTTTTCGGGGTAGATTAAATAAAGTACCAGTCAAGGATGGTGGACTGGATAAATTGTTAGAGCTTTGGATGAGATGCCTTGTGATATTTATTTCGGCTTTTTATGTTCTGAGTTCAAATCCTATGATGGCCTACTTGTGTAGTAGACTTAATCTGTTACCTGGTGTAACACCACCACCTATCCTTTGGGTAATTTTAGCGGAGACCACTCTGTTGCTAGCATTCAGGCCAGGTCTGCAATCTGAGGATACTTTCCTCCCTTCCTGCTCTGCCAGTCTTGGTGGCCCTGAAAAAGAGTGGTAGGTGCTGCCTTCTCTCCTGACTAAGCAATGAAAAAAATCTAGGATCACATTATCCAATATGTCCTTTTTTTAAGATGGCAATAGTGTGAGTTGAGAGAGATTTGGCTGCTATTCCTGTTTATTTCTGTCCATTGCCTTTTTTTTTTTTATCAAAGAATCAATCCCTACTTAAGAACTGAGGGTTCAGATTTGAGTAAGGTTCATTTTAGCCTTTTCATCCTCACTCCCAAGGGAACATTGCTAAGGTATGCACCTGTAATCCAAATATTGTAATTTGTCCATAATTCAGTGAGTTAAATGGAGCTTAGTTATTTATTAGCATCCCATCTCACCATTCTGTCACAATCAACTCCTTTAGTCTTTTAGTTTGATGACAGCAGAATTTTCCTTAGCAACATACAATCTGTCATCCAGTTTAACACCACCCACCGCCTGGCCCTTGGGTGCCTTTAGTGGAATCCATTCTGTTGCAAACATTTGAATCAGTCTGAGAATACTTTCCTCCCTCCCTCCCAGAGTCTTGGAGGCTCTGAAAAAAGGGTGATGGGCACTGCCCTTCCTGGTAAGTGCTAAAAAATAGCTTTCAATCATGGTTTCCTGATTTGACCTAAAATTTCCATGAAAGCTAAAGCCATATTTTCGAAGTCGCTAAGTTAGTGTTAACATATTTAATGTAGTGAGCATAACACATCTAATTAGAAATGTTTTGAGGAAAAGTTAGCATTAGCTCAATCACTAACATTATTTTAATCATTTTGGCAAACATGGGAGACAACTCCAGGCATGTTTCAGTATTATTAGTCCCCCCCAGCCAAACATAGGCTTCTATTATATTTTTCAGAATACTTCCATTGGTTAAAATTAAGAGGTCAGCAGTAGGAGGTCAGAAAACCCAGAGAACATTTGGTTGTGGATAGGTAAAGAATGTTGTTGTTTAGCTCTGGTTCAACCCTGATCAAGCAGACTTATGATCAAAGGCATTCCAGCCATGACCATCCAATCTATTTTCAAGGTTATCTAGGACTACATGATTTAATGTGTGATTTGAGCGAGATTTGGCTGCTATTTCTAGAATGTTAAGTGACTACATAGATGCTACCTCATTTGCTTGTGGTAAAGAATGTAGTGGGCATTAGTTGACCCAAAAAGGCTGACCTGATCTCCAAGGGTGAAGCTAAGCAGTAAACCAAAGACAGTAGAGAGAGAGAGAGAGGAGGGGGGCACAGACAACTGTCCAGACAACTTAGCAGATTTATTACATAGGCATAGAGCATCTGATTGATGGGGTAAAAATAACTGCAATCTTGGACCATTAGAAATCATTCAACCTTGTCCCCATCTTTAAAATCTAAATGATATGCTCTGACACACTTACTTACACATACCACATACATAGACACACATATCAGAGTACTGTCTGACTGTATAAGTATGTTTTTGTGTTTCTTATTTTCTTTGATCTGTGGATGGCTTAAGTGTCCAGTCATTTTAGACCTTATAACTGGATGAGGTTATAGGAGTTGATGTTTAACTTGAATTCTTACAGGTTAGTGTTTGTTTGTTGAAGAGACATAGACAGGGAGAGGTTTCAAATGTAAAAGGAAGGATTGGCCTAGAGCAATGTTTCCCAAACTTTTCGGACCATATTAGAGAATATATTCCCTCGGCCCCCCCACCCACCTGCCACACACACACACACACACAGACCATAAAGTCGGTCAAAAATTATACATTGAAAATTATATTTTAATAATTTTTTTTTATTTAAGCATTTATTATATCACCAAAAACATAGATGTACAAAATTATCTACAATTACTAGTTTAATTAATGTGAAGGATTGGCCTGGTGTATTGAGACTATCTTTTTCCACATCTGGCTCAATATATGTAAGCAGCATCTTTAAATCACCCCATTCGACTATTTGTAGTCGGTTTCTTTTTCATCAAAAGGTCTGTAATGACACTAAATCCACGTTCAACTAAATATGACGAACCTCAAACAATGTTATTTTAGTAATAGAGATAAGAGCACGCTAACGAAGGTGACCCTTGTCCCTGCCTCACCGCCTTTGTCTTCCATGCCTCCTATGGCCCCCTTACCTTCCAGTGCCCCTGTTCAGTCATCCACCTCCCCCAAGGAGGCGATAACGCCCACTTTGGGAATCACTGGACTAGAGGCTTAGAATTGGAGCTGATAGCAAGTCATGAGAGTATAGGTGAATGCATTTAGCAGGTTTAGAAAGTTCCATGGACTAGAATTCATTGTTATAAGAGTATATTAAGTAATGGAGTACAGAATTTATTGGAAGGCCAGCCCTTGTAAAGTTCGATCATATCACCACCTCCATTCTAATCAGATTTGTTTTGTTTTTTCCAAGTTTAAATCATTTAGGCAAGGCTGCCCAATTACCCCCCCCCCCATCACATCATCTGTTCAGATATCTTTACAGTAGTTGTTGTTGTTTAGCTCCAAGTCAACCTTGATCAAACAGACCTATGATGAAAGACATTCCAACCATGACCATCTTTTATTTTTGGTGGTATCTATTTTTAATTTTTTTTATTTTATAAAGGATTTGGTGAACAATTGCTTCGTTGGTTATAGGTGTCCAATGAGCCAATCACTGGTTCACTGTATTTCTGATGGTGAGAGTGACAAGGGATTGTTTGTGCAACTTGGCAGAACAAATACCACACAGGGTATTTTTTATTCAAAAACACATTATTTTGTTGTTGTTGCCAGTGTTTACATTATTCACTGATATACATCACTGAAATATATACATTTACATATATACGTACGTACGTACATGCATACATACATACATACATACCATACATACCATACATACCATACATACATACATACACACGCACAGACACACACACACACACACACACACACACACACACACACACACACACACACACACACACACACACACACACACACACATATTCATATTCATAAACAAACATGTATTCACTGACACAAATACTTACGTTTTCTATTTATTTTTCTGCTTCGGTGGTCTCAGTGTATTAAAATAGTTCTACCATTCAAATAGAAAATTTTTTTCCCTTGTAAAGTATATCATCTATATGCATACAGTAGAGTCTTACATATGAAATGAAGTGAGTTGAAAAACTTCAATTGACTGAGATTATTCATTGCAATAGGAAGACAAAATTTCCCTTTATGTGTGTTTAAAATCTAAAAATATCAGCCAACGGTGATAACTCCAATAATATCAGCTAATGCAAATTTCTGGAATATAAAGACAATGCAGTTAGGAGTGGATCTTGTCTTTAAAGCCAACTGTGAAAACAACACACACGTTTCCAACTTATTAGATCTCTTCAGTAAAGCATGTTCAGCTCAGTTGGCAAGATTAGAGATGATTAGTATATATAGAAATAGAGGGAAAGTAATGACGCTGATTTTTAATAGTAAGGATAGGGCTGAGGGCAAATTCCTCCGGGGGAGCGTTCTGCATGTTAAAAATAAAGACAATGCAGATGTAAAATACAGATACGATAGAGTGTCACATATGTAATATAGTCAGTTGAAAAGTTTCGATTAACTGAGATGCAAAAACTCCCTTGTCTGAGGGAAATACCCCAAGGGGAGTGTTCTGCATACTAAATACAAATATGGTGGGGTCTCACATTTGTAATATTGTGAGCTCAAAAAAATTTCATCAACTAAGATTGCCCAAGAAAATAGTAGGTAAAAACTCCCTCTAGGTGTGTTTAAAATCTAAAAACAACACGCAAAGAAGATAACTTCTAAAAGACCAGTTGATCGAGATTTTCGAGCAACATAGACAATAACAAGGAAGGCAAGTACCATAGTGGTTAGGTGGTTAGGCTCACGATATTAAAGTCGTGGGTCCGATTCCCAGACCGGGCGGCGCGTTGTTTCCTTGGGCAAGGCTCTTTATTTCAGGTTGCTCCTGTCCACTCAACAGAAAATGAGTACCAGCATTAGCTGGGGATTAACCCTGCGACGGCTGGAATCCAGTTCAGGCAGGAGTCTTGCACTCCCAGTCGCTTAAACGCCACATAAACCGGGATAAGCTCCGGCCTAATAGGCTCATAGGCTCGAGAAAGTCTTTAACTTTAATAGACAATACAGACTGGAGTGACTCTAGTCTTTAAAACCGACCGGTGAAAGAAACAGACATGTTTCTGTATCGTTAGACCTCCTCAGCGAAGTATATTCTATTCAGTTGGCAAGAGTGGGAGTGGTCAATATATATAGAAATAGTAGAAACATTCCCTTTATTTCTATTTCATTTTAATGTATTAAATACATTTTGCATCTTTATGATGCACTCTAGAAGAACTGAAACACATTTGTCGTCCGTCTTACTCTACTTAAGCTGATGATGTTTAGCACCACTATATTAATTGGCACAACTGGAATGTTTCTAAACGCTTTACACACTGGAATAGATAGTGAAGATACTTTATCATTAGGTATATTAACAGGAATACATTACGCTAGGACAAACGCAGCACTTGTGGAATATTATGTATGTGTAAAAACTAGAAACTTGTTGATTTAACAATTTTAACATTGCAATTATATTCTACATTAAATTAGTCTCTATTAATGATACAAACCAGGAGTATATATAACCTATAAAGAACTAAACCTAAACTATCAATTATGTCCTCATTATAAACATATACATCAGTAAAAGAGGGCTAATTAGCAAAAAAAAAAATAACTTCAATAAAGAATATTTGATAGGGTTAAAGCAGTTCAAGCTACACCCTTATTAATTAAATATTTTAATATATTAAAGAGACGAGAAACATCTAGTTATTTCATAATATGTTATTTTCATTGTTTAAAGATAAGCCTCTCAACTAACTTTTTTTATTCTGGCTCCTTGCAGAGTTTAATACATTGAAGATTTTATATAGGAAATGGGGAAAACGAAACCAAATGCATCCCCTGACTTTATGTCTGTGAATAGCTAGAACAGTTATACATTGTGCTGCATACCAAAAAAAAAGATTAATAACTAAAATCACAACAGGATATTTACAGGACAAATACTAGGTTAAATAATTTCTCTCAGTAGCTTGCAATATTATTATTAATAACAAACTGCCAACAGCCTGCACTTTATTACCGGAGGCGTGCTTTCATCTACGTATGTGTAGTAACATAAGTTATTAGAATAACAAACGATTATGAGAAATCACATTTACCTTTCCCTATTTCCTACTATTATATCTTCTTATTCGCTTACGAAGGCGGTTAGTATGAGAACAATGTTTTTGATGATTGTTATTTTGTATTATCAAAATATTAGCTAAATATATATACAGGAGTAGAGAAGAATTATTTTAGCATTACCAATTAATTAGAATAGACTCAGACACCGTCACTTCAGACGGAAAAATAAAATTAGATATGCTAATTCGAAAAAACCAAAACGAGGATAAGAGAAGTGAATCATAAACACAACGGTCTTTTATCTCTCTTGCTTAGAAATAAAACAGTAAAACTACGTGCACACACAAATGTATAAGTATTTATATATATATATATAATTATTTATCGTATATAGACGGAGGGGTGAAGGTATCTTGCTTATCTTAAATAAATACATCTTGTAACAGCCTCGGCTCTGGGACCGGAAAGGCATTAACTTAACCTGTCAACACATATAAGATATCATAGAAATTAAATTGACCAGACACTATTCAAACGGCCTGGACT
>JAOPJM010259482.1:0-12316 GCA_027124095.1 Muusoctopus leioderma | reverse complement strand
ACTTGGTAGTTCGTTATTTAAAGTGTTCAATTAGCTTTTTAAAAAATCACTACATGATATAAAATCAAGTTTTTAAATTCAGTAGATTTCAATAACAGAAATTTCTATGTCCCACCAACTTCTATAAACCTTTCCAGACAGTCGGTCTTTCGGTAGTTATCTCGCGTGTGTATGAAGAAAGAGTACTGACAAAATGCTTTTCTCAAGACGAGCATTTTATTAAATGCATTAATTGGGTCTTTTTTTCACATGGTTTTACCATATTTAGGACAAATGACAGTGGTGGCTAGAGTCTCCCTGTTTCTCTCTGTTAATAATATATTGGCTAGTCTTCATATTTAGATTATCATCATTCAAATGTTTTAGTACACTTTTCAGTTTTCCTGAATGCAGTCTTCTACATATGCAGTAGAGGTGAGAGCTCAGAAATCGTTAAACACCTGGTACAGGTTACCAGTTATAGTAATGTGTTATTTTCTTCATGTAGTGATTCAAAGACAGAAACTATATTAGTTTCTTGTATAATTTAATGTCTATGAGAGGTACCACAAACTAGCCAAACATTTATTACTGCGTACAGCGGTTCACTGTAATACATGTTGTTGTTTTGCTCTAAATCAGGCTCCGATCGACGAGACCTATGATCAAAGGTGTTCCATCTGCGACCATCTCGTCTTTTTCAAACATAGTGTATCTAGGACTACATTATCCAATGTGTCCTTCCTTTGTTAAGATGGTATGGTGTGATTTGAGGACATTTGGCTGTTATTTCTAGCAGGTCGAACGACCATGTAGAGGCTCCCTCGTTGGCTCGATACATGTTAACATCTAGCTGGTTGGTCTATTGAAAGTGTATTTGACAGAACACAGTGCAGTGGCGAGATATAAACTTTCAAGTCTTCTTTATCGACTCGGCCAGCTATGGATCTACAGGTTGCCAGTAACATAGGTAAATACTTCATTAGGTCTTGAAAAGGAGGATTCTATGCAAAGAAACACAATAAATGAATAGACATTGCATCATCTTCTTCGACTCCCAGGAGATAACGTAGAAGATATAAAAGACTGAATACTAGGGTATTGTGCTTTAATAGACTGAGTTCTGTGTTATTCGTTAAACGAAATTATATGACTTTTTAAACAGTCAGATGAGGGTTTTATATTCCTCTGTTAATCCATCATGAAATTTTTAAAAATTAGACACTTTCCCTATGAAATTACAAACAAATTGATAGCTTTCTTTTATTTTTATAATTATTTGGAGTGTGCGCCAGGTAGAATGCAGGGATAGTAAAATTCTTTTGAAAAATTTTTTTTGTTTCCTGTAAAATAAATGATTTTTCTTTTCTGACACACTCCTTAGTTGAATAGTATTTTTTCAAAAGAACTTTAACACTTTTAGCTCATTTCGAATTCACTATTGCATTTGCTTTTCCTGATACGAATGAGGTATATTTAACCTCGTTGACCATATCAGAAATCAGTGAGGAATCAAAAACAGAAAAATAGCTGTGTGTGTGTCTGTGATGTTTCTAATGCAAAATTTATACTGTAACATTGATAATGTGACCTTGTGTAACTGAATTCTAATCAGGCGTCAACACGCAAAACCGCTTTACATTAATGAAATCTTAAAACCGACAGCTTTTGGAATATATTAATAAAACAAATACGCTGTAATAGAACCTCACTCACTCACTGACTGTCTATCTGTTCGTGATCAGACTTTCTAACTGCACAGTGTAAATGTCTATAAAACCTCAAGTATCGAGCAACTGGGATAGTAGTAGCCGTAGTGGTGTGGGGATTGTGGTTATGTAGCGTAACGGTAAGTGGTTGTGGTGTTTGTTTTAGTGGTGTAAAGATTCATTTTTTTTACTGGCTTCAGTTATTGGACTGAAACAGGAACCGCCTTCGAAGTTATAGTCGATTATATCGACCCCAGTACTTGTAGACTGCTAGTTATTTTATTGATCTCTGAAGGAAGAAAAGTGAAGTCAACCTGGACAGGATTTGAACCCAGAATGTAAAGAAAGACGTAACCAAACACCACAAGGTATTTTGTCTGACGCTCCACCAATTCTGTCATCTACCGCCCAATGATAACCAATGGTAACGTTATTAGCGTTGTGCTGTTTTGAACTTCCACTGTTCTACTTACCAGCAAAGGCGTAGCAAGGTGGTGGTGAGAGGTGGCAGTCGCCTCCGGGTGCAGGTGTGAAGGAGCGCAATATTTCCTCTGGCCTATCATGCCTGTTAATTAAGATGGGGGTACTTTGCCTCCGGGCGCTGAGAAACTTTGCTACGCCACTGCTTACCAGACAATAGAATTAGTAAGAAAACAAAAGACGACTTAACAGAAAGTTGGGCTAAATGGAAATTTATTCGTAATTTTGTTGTTTTAAAGTACAGTTATAAAATGTCTGGATATATAATAACAATAACACAGATTGAAACCACTACAAGTGTTGTTTTTAGAATCATTGAAGCTAATTAAAAGAACTAATTGAATACGAAGATACTTTACAGGTGAGCGGAAATAAAGTCACAATTTTGGCGAGGGAAAAAAAGTCACAGGAAAAAGACACATTTCATTTAAATACCATAAATAATATACTTAAAGTAATTAACTAGTGTTGGGTTAGAGTTACCCATATATTGAAAAGGGTAAAATACACCAACAATTGTGCTTAGCTCATGGCATATAATACACACACAGACAGACAGACGACGCTGACGATGATGATGATGATGATGATGATGATGGGCTCACCATGTTCTTCAATATCGAAAGCAACAGACAGAACAAACAATGAGTTATCTATTTCGTCCATCATTGCTATCATTAGTTACTAATTAGACATTCGAGACTGTCTAAGATGTGATGCTTCTTATAATCAATTGACTATAAACTCATCGAGTTAAATATTTATCTAACCACCATTCTTTCGATAGATATGAGATAAAGAAAGAGCTTCCACATCTTCGTTAGACCTGATAGAAATAACTAAATCTCCCTCTGGAAAGAACATATTGCATAATGTAATTCTAAATATACTGTGTCTGGGAAAAAAGATGGGATAGTCATGGCTGGAACGCCTTTTATCATAGGCTTGCTCACCTAACACTATGTAACGGCAACAACTTTCGATGGATTTACTAAGGATAAGTTAGAAATAAACTTGTAATTGAGGAACATATCGTGGTCAAAGCCGGCTTGTTTAGAGGAGTGATTGATTGTAACATAGTTTCTTTGACATGTGTATGTCATCCTGACATGTGTATGTCATCATAATTACAGGAATACATCTTTCATTTTTTGTTTTCCATATTTTACTGGTTTCAGTCATTTGAATCTGGCTATGGTGGAACATCGGCTTCTATGATGCAATCGATTACATCGACTCCAGTTTTTATTTTATCGACATCGGAAGATTGAAAGGCAAAATTGATCTAGGCGGGATTGGCAATCAGAACTTAAAGGAACTTAACCAAACACTACATGGTATTTTGCCCAACGCTCTATCGTTACTGCCATCCAGCACCCGTACTACCCTTAGTTTAGAAATAAATGTTCCGATTTCGATTCCCGTCCGACACGATGTATATATTATAAAATATGTCACTTGATGGCGATCAAAGATCACGCCGATCGAATCGTAGTGTAAATGTAAATTTTGAAAACATTTTTCGTCCCTAAAGAAATTACTAGTCTGAAAATTTATAATCATTTTCGTAATTATTATTAATTATTTTGATTAAAAAAGGATATAAGACATTAATTACTGTTTTAAATTCATCTTAATATATGCATTGTTGTTTAAATCAAATATCATTTCATAAAATGGAAGATAATTCTTGATTCAATGTTTCGTTTAAGTAAGTTGACCAATTGTCAAGGTAAAATTATACAGTTAAAAATTTTCTTTTTTCGAAAATAGCAGAAAAATAGATTTAACTACTTATTTTGAGAGTGTGGAACTGGCGGGCGCTCTGTAGTGTAATCGGTAACACAGCCGTCTGGTTTGTGATTCGAGTCCCGCCAGAAGGCCTGTAGGCCTATTTCTAGTTTCTGTCTCAAATTGATTCTTATAATATGGGATATCAGTTTACGTTGAAATTCTTAGCAATTCGTCCATTCATAAGAAATGTTAATGTTTAATTTTCATTAGGGAGGACTAAAAGTTGAGTTGTCAAATGAAATCAATTCCACCATCTTTGAAACCAGTAGATGCGCATTTAATTTACGCTCTAGCACACTTTCTATTTACTTGACCTGTATAGCATCGTCATGTTAAAAATGAAACATGTGAATGAAAGTTTCTCAGATCACAGTTAATTCCAGAACCAATATCACTTTCAAGAGTATTGAAATCAATCGGAATCAGATTTTGTCTGTAGTTAACTGTAAAGTGTAAAAAAAAATAAAAAAAAGCCTCTAAAGACTAACTTAAAATTTAATTTTCTTAAACTCTCACTGGAATCAACTCACTCATGAGAAATTCTGTTGACGAGAAATTCGTGGCAGATCTAAATTTCTTAATAATTTTAGCAATGGAAATCATTAGGCTTCAATAACATTATTGCAATGTATTTATACCAAAGTGTGGACATTTTGATTCGATGTTTGGAGATCCGAGTCATTGATATAAAACATGAACAATATTGATGTTATTGATTTACTTTGTCTAGACAGAATACAAATTGCCACTGGAAACTTACAGATAAAGACTAATACCGGAAAGAGATGCAACTTATCAGCTCTATTGATTGTGTTTGTGCAGTATTGTCACCGTAATATGAAAATACTGAACATTTGTGAAAAGCAAGGAATCTAATTTTTGTGTAAGGAATCTAATTTTTGTGTAAGGAATCTAATTTTTGTGTAAGGAATCTAATTTTTGACTAAAGTGTTCACTCCATTAGAGTAGGAAAAACGAAGAAAATGAGAGAATAGTCCTAATCAATATTTCCAGCAAACCTCGGTACTTGTGTTTCATTATATTCCACACAGCACCGTTCATAGTAGAAAACGGGGGGAGAAATACCATTAAATTCGCAATTGACACAATTAGTTTAGAGAAAGAAATCTGATTTTTCGTTCGTTCCGGTGAGCAAAATGTTAAAATCACGACGTAATTTCATTACTCGGTTGAAATGTTGTTCTTTAGCCCCAGGTCAGTCCTGATTTAGCAGACCTGTGCTCAAAAACTTGACCACCCCCTTTTTTTCAGGAATAGTGTGTCCAGAACTATATTATTCAATATTTTCTCCCTTTTTTTAAGACTGTATTTAATTACGTCTTTTTACGACCTGAGTTTCAAATCCCAACGGGGTCGACTTCTCTCTTCATACTTCCTGGTGTTAATTAAATAAGTATAAGATGTCGATGGAAACGACTAAACCCTCTGGCCAAATTGTGTGCCTATGTTAGAAATCAATACATTTGGGAATTAAACATGTTTTACACTGTTAGTATAGTAAACCTCAGATGTTTATCTAAACATTGCACGTTTACGGAATGATTCCCAGTGCACATGGAATGTTATTGTAGATGTTTGGCATGAATAAGTTAATTAGTTGAACCTTAAATCAACTTCGAACAAACATTACAGACGCTATTATAGAGATAGAAAATCTGCAGAAATTTGTGATGGACAAGAAGTTTAGAAGTCTATGATAATATAATTTAACAAAGGCTGTGAAATATTCATTACTGGTTCTATACAAGAAATACCGGTGTTTACATGCAACAAGGCGAATAACAAAAGAAACACTGAAAACCGGAAATTTAATTCTATAAACTAACGTACACATTCCATTCCAAAAAGGACAAGGAAGAATTGGAGATTCATGAATTTTAGAGGTAATAAAAATAAAAAATTGGGGGGGGACAAATTAATTTTTTAGAATATCATTAAAATATCAGTGAAAGTCCAAGACTATCCAAAATTATCGCGATAAGAGTCTTATTGGCTGTTTTACATACAGAGTATATATTATTGCTTCTATAATTACCTTGTACTAGGAGAAACACCAGTTTTCTCCTGGTTTATGTAATATATATATTATCTTGTCTTTGTGTATACATAGGACTACATTGTCCAATGTGTCCTTTCCTAACTTAAGACAGTAGAGTGTGATCTGAGAGAAATTTGGCTGATATTTCTAGCATGAAGCGACCGTGCAGAGGTTTTCACTCCTTGGCTCGAAGTTAACTTTGTTTTTTGTTTAGCTCCAGATCAGCCCTGATCGAACAGACCAATGATGACAGGTGTTCCAGTCTTTTTGTATATCAGGAACTACATTGTCCAATATATCCTTTAAGACAGTAGGGTGTCATTTGAAGCAGATTTCGATGCTATTACCAGCAGGTCGAACAACCATGTAGAAGTTCCGTTGTTGAACACCGAAACCAGCCGACATACATTGACGTCACCTTACTTGGGGAGGAAATATTGTTAAGCAGCGATACAGCAAGCAGATCAGAAAATACTTTCATTTGCCAGAAAACAATTCTCTCTCTCTCTCTCTCTCTCTCTCTCTCTCTCTCTCTCTCTCTCTCTCTCTCTCTCTCTCTCTCACACTTTAAAATTTCATTTATTCAGAGAAGTGGTTGGTGTAAGAGGCTGTGTGTGATACGAGTTACTTCTATTTCATTCCTTCAGAGAAAGTATGAAAAAGAAGTGTAAGCGGTATAAGAGGTGATGCGAGGTATGAGTTACTTAGGGAGAGTATGACAGGTGGTGAAAAGAAGGGCTGACAGTGTTTCGATTACATAGATAGATATGCTTACATAAGCTTCATTATAAAAAGGTTTTTAGGCTCACTAGCGCGGTACCCTTTATCACCCCCAAAGGTGTCAAGCAGGATTGCGTCTTGGCATCAACATTATTCAGTCTTATGTTCTCCGTAATGCTAACTAATGCTTTCGGGTAACGAATATATGACAAGATGTTCAACTACAGGAGACTTCTGGTCGAAACGAATGTAAGGATAAATATCAGAGACTTCATGCTTGCAGAAGACTTCGCTCAATCCTGGCCCACATTCTGATATGCAATGTAGCGTAGACAAGTTTTCCACTTCCTGCAAAAACTTTGATCATAACACAAGTACAAAGAAAACTTGAAATACTGCTTCAACAGCTCCAGGGAAACCCTTCATTGAACCCAACATCAAAATCAATGATCAGAGACTCCATGTTACCAATATGTTCATCTATCTTGGCAGTACACTGTTACAAAATGTTACCATTGATAGCGAAGTGAGCGTCAGAGCTGTAAAGTTCAGAGCAACTTTTAACAGACTATACACCAACGTATGCGACAAAAGTAGCATCACCCTACTTGTAAAGCTGGAAATGTACAGAGCAACAGCGCTCTCACACTGCTGTACGCTAGTGAAACGTGAGCTACATACCAACAACATGTGAAAAGGCTACACCATTTTCACACAACCTGCCTTAGAAAAATCTTCAGCTGGACAGAATTTCAGACTTTTAAGTACCATAGTGATGTAGTCTTAGCTACAATTGGTAGTACATGTAACACGTATGCCAAACCATCAACTGCCTAAAAGAATGTTCTGTGGCGAGCTACAACATGGAAAGCAGTATCAGGGAGGCCAGAAAAAAGCGTTTTATAATCACGCTTAAGTTATCACAGCGATCGTTTGCCATAAATTGTGAGAGTTGAGAACACACAGCATGGACTAGATGAAATATCGCTCCTCCCTATGCAAAGGCTCCAAATTATATAAGACTGTTACAGCGAAACAAAAGAAGTAATCGAGGAAAGAGAGAGTCAGCAGCCCCAAGATTGTGTCACCTTTATGTCTTCTCACAACTGCGAACACACCTACTTAATGATAGGCTTTATCAGTTAACTGTTCATCCAGCATGCTGACGGCTTTACTACAACGACATTAGTGGTCATCGTTGAGCCGACGGATAAATGAACAAATATATTTTAGGGAATGGAAAAGGAAACGTATGACGTTCTCAAGGGGTGAGTTAATCGTACAAATGGAGAGAAGCAGCTTCCACCGAGCATTGAAACCGAGTAGAAGTCTCGGCTTGCCGGGAGTTTACTTCTTGCTCTACTATACTTGCAATTTACAAAGCAAATAATACGGCTGCACAGAATCACTGTTATAAATGTCAAGACTGTTTATCAATGATCCTGCTTGTATAGGCTGTGGTGGTAACAACAGGTCAAACTAATGGATGCGGATGTGTGGCTAAAGAAGTTTACTTTACAACTATGTCGTTTCGAGTTTGAAACCACTGCGCGGCTCATTAGACAAGTTTCTTCCACCATAGCTTCGTGTCGTCCAAAGCCTTGTGAATGAAATTTGATAGACGGAAATTGTGTGAAAACCCGTCAGAGAGACCGTTTTTGTTTTTGAGTGGTAGACTTAATCCGTCTCCAGGCTTAACACTACAACCTGGCCCTTGGGTGCCTGTAGCGGAGTCCTCTTTGTAGCAAGCATTTGGGCCAGGTCTCCGGTCTAAGGAAAATTTCCTCCCTTCTTTCCACCAGTCTTGGAGTCTCTGAAAGAAAGGTCATGGCGCTACCCATCCCCCCCTCTGGTTAAGCCATAGCAAAAGAAAATGGTGAAATATCCTGAACAGAATATAAAAATTAGGTAACACACCATAACGCATACGAATCAATTAATTCTGTGTAAGAATTATATTTTTAGACTTGCTCCAAAACAATTTTGGGGCTCTATCAACGAAAGAAACACGATTTAGACCTAGTTGGCTATCATTGATCTTCAGTGTAGTTGGAACCACTCATTACCACTCTCAACCAGGCAGTTTATATATTAGTCAATATCCACAATATATATCATCATCACCTGCTGACGTAGATTTAGCAATTAGTGTTAGAGGGAAATTACACAGCACATTATCGAGCATATAAATCAAATAATTTATAAGTTAACCTTCGGTTGTTAGATTTCTGCATGCAATGTTCTCTCTAGATATTTTAATACCCAAACTGCACAAAACTGTAATAGAACATGGCTAGAAATATATTTATACATAAATATACTGTAAATGTGAAAATGTGATTATCGGACAGACTTTTTTTTTACCTTACTGCATATTTATTAAGGAAAAAGATCAATATTTTAAAGACGGAGAAAAGAAAGTGTAACAGTCATACATTTTCCAATGTCATTGAGGGAATCTCTCTATGTGGTCGTCGGACCTGCTAGAAATATCGACCAAATAAATCACATAATCATACAGTTTCCAAACACCCAGTACACGTACACAATTTTTAAATAAGTATATTCGACATCAACATTCAAGCACAGATCTTAACACAGAGCTTTACAATTAATTGATCCACTGGACATAATACAGATAATATACTAAAAGTTAGATCCCTTGTACAATATACACGAGATTACAACATCAAATCACACGAGATCATGCAACACCTATATTGGAAAATGTCAAAAGATTGAAGGCCCACGTGTGTTTTGAACTCCTTGAGGTTCTCCGCTACGGGTATATACGAAACTTAAGTAAAATGTATATCTTAACTACTATATAAAGACATATTCTACTCTACCATCCATTTTGAGGCTTCTCTACTTGACTAATGTAAACATACTCAAATTATAATATATAATATATATATAGTAAATATAATATATATATAATGTGTATATATATATATGTAATATATATAATAATAATAATAATAATAATAATAAACATATGATATATATATATATATACTTATATAATATATATATATGTCTCTAATCCTTATTATGTATTCTACCTTAGCTCAGGTACCTGAATTACCACCAACCACACTAAACACGACCATTATATGGACAGCCAAACACAACAACTATATGTACCCAACCTTAAAGCCATGAACTAATATCCACTACACACAAAAAGTACCGAGGATAATCACATTCCTGGGAAGTATCCCTTACAATTTCGGGGACTGTAAAGACAACTGAAACAACTTAACAGAGTTACAACTTAACAGAGTTACCAAAACAACCTAATTGTGTAACACTAACATAATATTCGTTAATCCTATCATCAGCCGTCCGTCGGAGATCACGATAGTTTCAACACTTAGGACGGGACCATTCCTTCCGACTGTATCAACAGTGTTGAAAATTGAAAACACTGCTTGGGAACACCTCGATCTAACAATGCATCTACAGAACGTACAGTACGATAAATACATCCAAAATTAAAATAAACTAATTATTATCAGATTAAATAATTAAGTTAACTAAATAATTACAGAACAAGATTAATTAAATAAACTAACCAATAAAACTGAAAGAATTAACTATCCATATTATGAGGAATAATAAAATAATGCAATTGAAACAACCTAAACTTATACGATAAAATTAATGAGACGACAAGCATTTTCGCTAATTAAACGTAAATAACCAATTCAGCTTACATTTATAATAAAATAGAAATATCATACAGACCTCGTTTTCTTCCTTCGAAAAACAAACACATGTGCGTGGTTCAACGACCTGGCACAAAAAGATCGAATTGCGTTGAAACCCGGAAGTAGTAACTGGCGGAAGTAATGTCCTTTCCGCATGTCCGCAAATAAGCATGTGGGGAAAGACAGATAGACAAGAAAAAATCCCTACCACATTTTCACACTTAACTACGTAACAACATTGCTAAACTTAAGTTTTAATACTATTCAACTTTAAGTTATAACTTACACCCAATTGCTAATAGCCCTTAAACTTTCTTCGATTCCTTTAACCTTTAATACATTATTAACCTTTAAATCCCTAACTAATATATTCTTTAATCTAAACACTGATTATCCTTTAAATCCCTAACTAAAATATTCTTTAATCATTGATTATCCATGAACAATTCTAAATAATTAATTCGCCGTGGATTTCATTAACATATCTTTTATTTATACGCTTCTAACACAAATCTCAATATAAACCGTAATTTTGTAAATGAACAATTCCAAAACTATCGTTTGCTAATACCTATCGTTTGTTTATATCCATTACGCACCGACTACTGTTAAACTTGGGTTTTCAAATACCTACTCAACTGTAAGCTGGAAATTGCTCCGAATGCCTCTGTGCCCGCCCAGATCCGTATTAAATCTCTTAATCAATATTTTACCATTAAACCCATGCACAATATATCCTTCAATCAAAACATTAATTTTGTCGATGAACAATTCTAAACGAGTAATAAACCTACCGTATCTAATGACCTGGCTAGAAAAAATGTTGTAACCTAAATTCCAAGGAGTACAGCTTAATTTATATGGTGTAGTATCCACTCTAAAATTATAATCTTTGGTTTTATTATATACATTTGTTACGATAGATCCATCCTTATTTTCTATGGTAACATCTAAATATTTCACTTTGCTAACATCCTGGCCGCTTCTATTTGCTTCTAGATCACTGGGATAGATTTTACAGAGTAGATATTTAAATTATTTATAATTTGGTATAAAAATATCATCTATATATCTACAACCTCTAAGTTGTTTGACTAAACCTATCTTCATAATTTTTATACAGACTGCTACGAAAATTAAATTCGCACGACGATAAATAAAAGTCAGCTAACAGTGAGCTACAGTTATCTCCCATTTGATATACCCCTAACTTGCTTAAACACTATGCCTGCAAATGAAATATATGCATTATTAATGATGAATCTGGTGATATCTTTCAATTTGTCCTTGGTCAAAATCCTATAACCATAATAGCATATATTAGATAGAAACACATCTCTGTTTTCAAATGATATATACTTAAACTTCCTGCCAAACACTAAATCAGTTATTCTAAATACTCATTCCTCGACTAGTTATAAATCCAAATTTAGAAAAATCGTACACTTACATGGTTTTAATATCCTTAATATTTTTAATCCTCTCCAAAAATTCCGTGCTAGACTTAATACTCCATTACATATTGCAACCTGGACCTCCGTAAATTGCACTGCAATACTTCTCAAACGTCTTTCTAACCACATCCAGTGGTTCGTTAACCCAAATAAAAATCCTTCTATTTGTACTTCTTCTAGCCCCAGCTATAAACCTGTTCTTAAATGGTATTTTATGTAACTTAGGGATCCAGAATAATCTGGGAATATACTTGTTAACCTATCTACCTCGTGTACTAATCGATCGACTATAGTATCAGCATTCTCCGAAATCATTTGGTCTGTCCTATTACCCTTAGCGTTATACTCATTATCTATACCCAACTCGTTAGCTAACCCCATCAAATAATGTATTTATGTATATATATA
>JAOPJM010259280.1:0-12316 GCA_027124095.1 Muusoctopus leioderma | reverse complement strand
CACCTCAGATAGTTTCCCTCCCCCCCCCCCATTAAATGGTACGACAAAGATCTAGTCACAGAAGTGCTCCAATAAGTGAAATGCACTCTTCTGTTGCAAAAGAACCAAGTTTGCAGAACCAGTCATGTCACTCACATGAATAATAATATAGCAAAGAAAACGTTCTCACTGGTGAACAACCTGCTACAGAGAAGAGAACAGTTGGCAGCCAGACACAGGTATACAAGTACAGCTTGAAAGTAACATTGATAGCTATGGTGTATCCTCACCAGCACAGGTGCAAAATCCTTATGAGGTACATACACTGAGGCAGTGAAATAGTGACCACTGAGGCAGTGAAATAGTGACCAATCAAATATGAGCTCTGCAAAGTCCCACTCAGCCAGCACCTCATACGTAGCAACATCATATGTGACCAACATATGTGGCCGTTATTTTCATACCAGAATCGGTTTTTTTCAGCCATCTTTAGACATAAAACACAAACAATTGTATAGCTGAAGTCATGGTTTTCACTGATCACTACTGAACAAACTCATGTATATAAGCAATTACTGCACCTTATACGTAAGTCTTCTAATGAATGTCTTCCCTTTACAAGAATTGTACTTCGGCAATGTGGTTGAAAGTTTTCACAAGTTTCCAATATAGAAAACTTTCTTAACAGATATTAACATTTATAGACTGAAAATTCAATGTTTTCACCTGTAGACTTGTCTTCTACAATTACTGTGTTTGATGACAATCTTAGAATAGTAGAAATATCAGATCACTAATCGAAATATTGATTTATAACAGCTTCGTTATCAAGGTAAGGTAGACGTTTATTAAACTCCTGTAACCTATACTCAAATTAGCATCATACAGCTTTAATACTTTACATTACTGTTCTATTTGTGTCACCAATTCCACCAAATGTCAATATTTACACATACATCCAATGAAACCATGAACAAGATTTGAAAACTTAAGAGCTTTTTTATGGAAGAACCTGTTCAGTACAAAGGAAATGAAGGGGTTAAAATCACAAGAGGTTATTTCCATATATAAAATGAGCAATATCTCCCTCCCATGTTGTTGATAACATGTTTTTGGTGTGTTTACAGAGAAGGGGTTTGATAGGTCAATATACAGCACAGACAACTCATTCTTCAGAATGTTATAATCCTTAAACTATTAAATAAACAGATCATTCAATGAAGACTGGTTGCTGTGATACAGGCAATGTAGTTATCTGGTGATGTATAGGAATTGCATACAAGATAAAGATAAAATATATTTTACATCATTCATCTAAATCTCAGAGACCCTAAAAAGACCATGGGAACAATCCCTTCTTCCAGACCAAACCATTAAATACAATATAATAAATAGTTTAGTAACCAATAGTGACCTACTGAATTATGATCGATTGGTTTTGATATACAAATTTACACAATACATATTCCAATGATAGATTTGATTGACCATAGCAATGGTAGCAATAGATTAATTGTTAATTAACAAATATTTGTCACAATGTAATATATGTAAATATCACATCAAATGTAAAGTGACACAATGACAAGCTATTAAGCTGGTTTGTTAGGGATAATTACATTGAGTTATTCTATCAGTCTATCTATGTCTTCAGATTAGACAATTTATATTAGAAACAGTAGTCCAGCGGTAAAACAATTAAGTAAAATATTCCTGCAATACACAACATTTGCACACCTATCAAACTAGTGTCAATATGAAACACGACAGTGGTGAAAGCTCATACAGAATTACAGTGGTAAAAGCTCAAATTAGCATCATATCATTCAGCTTTAATACTTTACATTTACATCAGTTCCATTTGTGTCACCAATTCCACCAAATGTCAATATTTACACATACATCCAACCCATTTTGAACTTGTTGAATTTCAGTTAAAGAAAAGGGCTGATCCTTGGCTAGTTGAAAGACCCGAAACACCCAATGACCCCAGGTCACATCACTGGTGATGCGTCCCAGCTCACCTACGCAGATGTATTTTGCATAAAGAGAAAGCTGCTAATGCTGGATATTGTGGAATTCAGAGGTTAGCTGAGAAAATAACTGGAATGTAATAGTTAAGTCTGATCTAATCTCAAACTGGAATAAACAAACCTGTCCAACTTCGGATAATTTAGGTAGGGCAAGAATTCAAACATTTCCATCTCACGTTACCATGGGAACAACTATGTAGGTTTTAGTTATTGTTATTAACTTGGTTAACCTAAAACCTCAAGGCTGATTAGTCCAGATAAAGCAACACAACCAGAGGACTGATTGAAACTAGAGAAAATGAAACCATGAACAAAATTTGGTTAAATTCTTCAATAAAAAGTTCTTCTGCACTAAGGAAATGGAGTTAAAAATCAGAAAAGGATATTTCCACATAAAAAATGCTAATTTTAGTTTCCAGTTGATGGAAGGCCATATTTCAGCAGAGTAAAAGATTGTGTTTTTTTTCAGATTACTCTTGATTTATCCCATGAAACTAGAATTGCAATTTACCAGTAATTTTAGATCACAGACCGTATCAGCAATGACTGCAGATGTATATCTAGCACCAATTACTGCCAATTATAGCAGAAAAAGGGACACATGGAACAGTGATCTCCCAAAATACACAAAAGTTGAATTCCTCCGAGTGGGTGTAGAAAGCATACTTCTCAGAGCAGCAACAAACATCATGAAAAGCACACTTAACCAATAAACAACTATATGGTAACGTTCCCAATATAACTTCAACTCTAACTAAACTCCTGCTAATGTTCAGTGGACACCTCTGGAGAAGTAAAGCTGAATTAATTCACCATTTGCTATTATGGGAACCAACACAAGGAAAAGGAAACCAAGGAGGACCTGCAACAAGGTGCATTGAAGTTCTGGTATGCAACACTCATCAGCTATGAACTTCTACCAACTGCAATGGAAGAGAGGGATCAGAGAAAGTCCATTGTCAATGAAGCCTGAGCAATAACGATCTGATGATGATTGTAGGGGTATTTTCTAAATAATATCTGCTGAAGTACAATTGTTGTGATGTCTAGAAAAGTAATTAAGGTTGAAAGTGTTCATAGGTTTGACAATATCACCAGATTAGATCAAACCAAATGGAGAAGGTGTCCACTAGGACAATCTTGGGAATGGCAATCGACCTTCCTAGACCGAAAATTTACTATTTGTTTTTTCCTGTAGTTGTCATCATCAACCAGAGTAATTGTAGAAAATTTGAGAATATAAAAATATCTGATCATAAAACAAGATATAGAGTTATATATCTGCCTCATTATCAAGGTAAGGTAGCAGTTTATTAAACTGCGGTGACCAACGCTCAGATCAGCATCAAACAACATTCAGCTTTAATACGTTACATTTACAACACTATTCCATTTGTGTCACCTATTGTATCAAATGTTAATATTTACACATCCACCCAATGCATTTGAAACTCGTTTGATTTAAGTTAAAAAGAAAGTTGCTAATACTGGAAATAGAAGAATTTAGATGTCAACTATTACATTCCAGTTGTTTTCTCAGCTAAGTTTGATCTAATTTCAAATTGAAATAACCAAACCTGTCCAACTTTGGAAAATTCAAGGAGAGCAAGTATTCAAACTTTTCCATTGGAACAACAATAAACTTGTTCAGCATAAAAACGCTACTGTTGGAATAGCTATATAGTGTAAAACATGGAACAGAGTGTACAAGGCCTGTGTACTGTTGTCCTAGGCGAAATATTCCAGCAAGATTCAACATTTGCACACCCATCACACCAATGTTAATATGACACAGGAAATGAAGTAATAGTAGTAGCTGACACAATCTGGTGTAATCTAAGAGAAAACCTAAAATTAAATAATTAAATCTGGTGTAAGCACTTAAAATGTAACCTTGCATATTGAGAGAATTAGAGGCAAGTAAGCCATTTTTAGTAATAAGCAGTGACCTTTAAACTCTAGACTAAAGTTATATATTGACAATATTCATTGAGTTATCATTGTGTTGGTGTTTGTATTGCCATGTATTGTCTGTTTATGACAGAGTCATTCTCTCAATGAATGGTAGAAATATATCATTCATAGTTATGAACAGAGATGGTAGTTTCAAATACTGTTAAGGATAACACCATCATTGTGTTAGTCAACCTAGTACAGAATTTAATACCAAAATCTATTCAGTTTAGTCTCATTTGCCTTTTGGTAACACTAGGTCACTATTAAAAAAAACTTCTATACCAAATAACAGTGACTTGGCATTTATATACCTATCAAACCCATCAATGTAAATGATGAAAGCTGAGTAAATTGCAGCTTCAGTGAGGAAGGTTGTGTGAGGAAGGTTGTGTGATGAAGTAATTAAAGGATGTAAATATTAAATAGAAACTGGCAATTAACAACAATAAGACTGAGTTCATGCCATTTTAGGATCAAATCTGATTAGAAATTCATACACAACAGAGAAAAAAGAAATATGCCAAGAATAGAAAGTATTAGGAGAATCTTTAATCCTGTGACAAACAGGACTTTCCAATCTTCTATACAAACATGGTATGAAACAGGAAATGTAAAACTGGTTTCTACATAAGGCTTGTGATTTTAGTGAATACATGAGGGTAGATTGAGTGAAAGATGATTATATTAAAGTTTAGATAATTAAATGTGGCCTTTCTGAAGCTGAACACTTTTTTCTCTAGAGGCCTCCGGTTCATAGCCCTCACCCCTTGTGCTGATGAGTTTGAGACCCACATGGAGATCAAACAATTCCCACAATGAGCCTAATTACGCGCTTTCTATCATGATCGTTCACCTGGATCCAACAGCTGATAGTTTTACTGACCTCGGCCGTCAACCATCCCACTGGATGCTGGTTCCAGACCAATTCACAACCCTGGATACATTCATCAGTCTGTGCCACCTCACAGTGAACCATTTTGACTTTCTTAAGCCATCTCGCCGTCTCATCCCCTGAACTGAACTCTCCACACACTGTCGACTCCCACACCAGGAGGACATTGTGATCAAACCGGCTGACAAAGGTGACGTGGTTATGGAATGGTGGACCGATTTCTATAAAGAGAAAGTGTTACGTGAATTGAACAACTCTTTTCTCTCTACCCCCGCCCTCTAACCCATAGCTCATCACCTCAACTCGCCGTCTATTGAGAACTCAAACATTGTGGTGTAGGGTGACCCAACAACACCTGAGGGAGTGACTCAGGTTTAACCCACATTGAAATTAGCATCAAACAGTATTCAATATCAGTAATTTACACTAGCAATGGTCATCCAGTCATATCAATCTGTTATCTATTCCAGAAAATGGCCCTATAGCCTACTTGGGTAGCAGATTTAATCGGTCAACCAGTTTAACACCATCACTTGACCCTTGGGTGCTTTTAGCAGAGTCCACTCTGTTGCAAGCATTCGAGCCAGATCTTGGTCAGAGAATACCTTCCACCCTCCCTCCCACCAGTCTTGGAGGCTCTGAAAAAAAGGGTGATGGGTACTACCTTTCCTCTTGAGTAAGCAATAGAATAAAAATGTCAGTATGCTACACGCGTTTCAATTATTATAAGAAACAAAATATACAATTGACCTGCAGGACATGTACAATGAATGTTATACACAGCTAAGGTTTCATTTCAGTTAGCTAACACTCAAACTATCTAGCTATTTTGTTTGGTGAAAGGAGTGTGAGATCTATAGTCTATCACTTCGACCCTTGTGTATTACCGATACTTATTTTAACGACCTTGTAAAGATGAAAGCTTAAGATGAAAATACAATCTTTCTGTTTCCATGTTAGAGCAAGTTGTATAAATATTGTTCCATGACAGACTATTAGTAGCAATATCTAATCAATAACTAGAATATCCCTTGAAACATTGTTATATGAGCCATTCTGTGTTGGCTGGCTACGAACCGAGAGATGATAGTTTCAAATACTCTTTAGGACAACTGTACCATTGCATCAGTCCATCTAGTACAGAAATTAACATCAATGTAGTTAATTACGTTATTTACAATTCAGTAAGACTAGTCTATTGTAAAAACTACTGTACTGAATATTGTGAGTTGATATTTACATACCTATCGGTATGAACTCCGAATGCAGGGTATTCCATCCAATGCTCCCGAAACTACATGGTGATGAAGCGAAGTTCTTAACCACACAGCCATGTCTGTGCCTATAAATAACTTGGCAGATTAAATCAAGAATAAGACAGACATAAAAACAATAAGTTATTTAAGAATATAGAATCTTAAAACCTTCAACAACTCAGTGTAGAATTATGGAACCAATATTTCTATAACTAAAATATTGACTACAATCACCGACATCACCTATGGTGTGTGTGATGGAAAAACATTGTACAGATTCAGAGATGATGAACCAAAGATCAAGAGTTCAAACACTACCAATGGCAATTAAATTACATACTTCAGCCTACCAAACTTTAAAGGGAGCCTCAACATGGTTGATCGGCCCTCTAGAAATAACAAAATCTCCCTCAAGTCAACCCCCCAGTTTTACACAAGGAGTGCATGTCCTGGATATCCATGAAATGCTTCTGATCAGAGGTTTGATCAATCAGGGTTGACCTGGGGCTATAAACATTAACACCATTGGTTCAGTTTGTGCTATGAAACTTATCCAATCGTAAAACAAGCTTCAACAATTGGGTAAACGGTGACAATTATTATAAATCTTGTTTCCAATTAGAGGCAAACTAATGTTACATGTTTAAGGATTAAGCCGTTTGAATCATGTACCCAGCGATCATGTAGCCTACTGAATGATCTATCTATCTATCCATACAACCCATGGTACGTGGTGACAGACAAGATTCTAACTTCAGCTGAAGTTGAGAGCAAACATTTGTTATGAATGAATAAATTCGAGGAACTATATTTGTATTTAGTCTCGGGAACGTCCGACTTTTCAGTAGCTTCATATGAGGATCGAACTGGTTAATTTCGTTGTTCTCAAATCAAAACTCGCTTGCCTCTCAAGTTTTTGAACAGCATTTGTTAGTTTATTAAATGTCTAGTGTCAATCATTCACTGGTTTTACAGTTGTCTCCCCTGCCTGTATATAGAGGGGAGATAACTCCCAAAATTGTCAACCGAGAAGCAACTCGTAAATTATGTTCATAACTATATTTGAGAATTTTCAATTCTGAATTATGCTTTTCCTCAGCATTATCAATCTATGAAAGTGATACTACCACAACTATTTGGTTTAGTAGTTAGTGATATGAAGGTTATCCAGTAGTAAAACATTACTCCGAATGTGTTAAAATCAGAAATGTCAGACTTCTCAAATGCTTGTAAAAAAATGCAAATGATACGGCAGCTCACAACCTCATACGAGGCTGACCAAAACTGCATCTCATAGGAGGTTTCTTGGATATTTTAATGATAGGGGCCCCCAGTCCTCTCATAGGTGCTCATTTTCAGCTGAGTGGACTGGATCAACGTGAAATGAAACGCCTTGCTCAATGAGACAACGCGCCACTCGGTCCAGGAAACAAATCCACAACATTACGATATTGAGTCCAACACCCCTAACCACTAGGTCACGTGCCTTCACTCTCAAAGGCTTGGGAGAATTTGAACATAGAATGTTCCTTACCCGATTGGTCTATTACACACCGACTACACCATTACTGTTTCCAGTGATACTTAACTACAGTAAGGAAGTTGTCAGGTCGCTGTGTATTGTCAGGCTGCTCTACTCAGGTGCACAACCTGTTAAATGGTCGGGTCGTCGGTGACCGAACTGGTACCCCCCATCAGGCTAGCCTGGTAAAGGGGGTTGCTAGAAACCCAGCAGGGCAAAGACAAGACCTGTTGAAGGGGACAGATGAACCCAGCGTAAGACCAATAACTAGGTGGTTATATTAGTGCGCAGCTCCACGGAAATACTCGAGATGAGCATGCTGTTGACATTTCTAGAAGAAATAAACCCATAGTTCTTGTTACTCAAAACCCAGTATGCATCTGCTCCAGCAGGAACATGACAACTATCTGTTCTTATGGACTTAGATTTTAGTAATCAAAACACTGCCATATGCTAACAGTGGAAGGTACTTGTGGTAGAGAAGGACTACAAAAGACATTGGAAGAAGTTGTGAAATGTTACTCTTTCACTTGTATCAGTCATTTGACTGCGGCCATGCTGGGGCACCGCATTGGAGGGTTTTAGTTGATCAGATAAACCCCAGTACTTATTTTATTAAGTCTGGTACTTATATCGGTCTGTTGCCAAACCGCTAAGTTAAAGGATATAAACAAACACGACAGATAGAGAGACAAACACAAACTCACAGGCACACATGTATACGACAGGCTTCCGCACAGTTTCTGTCTACTAACTTCACTCACAAGGCATGGGTCAGCTCAAGACTATAGTAGAAGACACTTTCCCAATGTGCCATGCAGTGGGACTAAACCCGAAATCGTGTGGTTGCAAAGCAAACAACTTCTTAACCACACAGCCATGCCTGCACCTGATCAAGATTTAGCCACACAGTCAAGAAGACACAGAACTGAAACTAGCAGTGATATGCCATACTGTGCAGCCAGCCAAACAACACCAGTATAGTAAAATGGATATTAAAACAATGTTATAATTATTTCTAATTTCAGTAACTGCTTGAACAACAGCCATTGCCGCTTACCAGAAGATAGTGATATTTCATAACCAGTTGTTAAAACCTACTTTGCCAATAGCAAGCTATGGATATAGGAGTTAAAATGGTATCAAACGCAAGACAGGTTTTATATTTTGAAAAAGATACTCTAGATGTAAAGGAAAATGTATATTTCAAAAACAATATATTGCCAACAGAATGATACGTATAATAGAGAGATTGCTTTGGTTCATATCTGCCTTGGAAATCATGTCAATCTTGAAAATTAGTGTATTCTGGGAATGGAGGACCTGATTAATAGATATAAACTCAAAACTGAATAATATGGGAGGGGGGGGGGAGGGATATGTAGACAAGAAAATAAAAACACTTGATCAAAAAGAACCAACAAATCAAACATTTTGAAATGAAAAGTTAATTCCATGAATGTTCAATTGCCCACTAAGAAGCTAGGAGATAGGATAAATACATGTAGAGTAAAAGTACAATAATTTAATCATAGCTATGTAAATGTTTACATTTGTCAACATGTATATTTACATGTATTTTCAAAGTATTTCTCTAGAGTGAATGATCTGACACAAGTTTCAACTCTTATTGGAGTCATCTTCAGAGACCACCCACGCCCAATTCTACCTGCAGAGACCACCCACGCCCAATTCTACCTGCAGAGAAACCAGTAACCAATGGTTTTATATACCCACCATATATGGTAATGTCAACGAATTGGAAATATCAATTTGCATAATATTAGTGCCTATACTGGTAGCTAATTCCATCCATTGAATATTAAATTGCACACTAAGCATCTGAGATATAGGATAAATACATATCTGTACTATAAAACTACATGATTTTAACTGTAGTTGTGTAAATTGTCAACGAATTTTGCAGTTACAAAAACTCCTTTTTCATGTAAAACTACAGACATCCTCACCGATAACACAAAACCATGCCTTAAACCCACCCCCATAATTACATAGGTAGAAATAGCGTACCCATATGCCCAGATCTATATGCATCCATTTGTTGTGTGTGTGCTTGTAATTGCAACTGTTTGTAACTATACCCATTCCCAACTACCTGCAAATATCTTCATATATTTGTATAGATATATATCCATGCATGTACACTTCTATCCTCTATATATGTACAGATATATATGTCCTTGTATGAATATATATAAATGCACACATATGCATACCTGCAGGCAAGGTATGTTAGAACATCACACCAAATTACAGAATGCTAAAATAATAAATGTTATATACTTGTTGATTGCTACAAACGAATCTGTTTAGCTTTCACAAGCTCTTCCTGTCACACAATGGGGAATCAGAATGATTTACTTATATAGGTGTATTTCAAAAAGATAAATGGTGGGTATATAATCATTTGAAGGACCAAAAGCTTCCATTGGTCGATTTATTAGTACGGTCCAACCCATGCCAGCATGGAAAACAGATGTAAAATGATGATAATGGAGTCACAATAACTATAAGAGGTTCAGAAAACTATGGACAGGGTCCTAACGTCATAGTTATGTATCAAACTTTTCAAAGTCATACCAGAAAGAAAACAAAACATTAAAAAAAAATTACAGCTACATCACCTTCACCAAATTCCCTTCGCATCTTTTAAGTCCTAAATCTCAGGAGAAATATACCTCACAATGCAGACAAGGTGACCACTGTCAGTAAGTAAATCAGTTAAAAACAACCCAAACCAACTTGCTGGACATCTTATACATTTGTGTCCGTGTGTTGGAATTGTGCTACCTATGCCTTAGTAGAACTGACCAGGAATACTACGAAGAGATACAACAATTAGGTTCGTGTATAAACAACATTTAAGGATTCATACAACTATTGAGACTTTACAGAACTGCATAAGATGAGCTTACAAGAAGATTAATCAACAAGTGAGCCTCTACATGGTCACTTGACCTGCTAGAAACAGCAGCCAAACATCTCTCCCATGTCACATCCTAAAACCTTAAAAATTGAAAGACATTGTATGTTGTAGTCCTAGATACACTTATGTCTGAATAAAAGTGGGGATGGTCATAGCTGAAATGTCTTTGATAATAGGTCTTCTCAATCAGAACTGTCCTAAAGCTAAACAATTAAGTTCTCACCCCCACCCCCACATATACAAAGGAATGTGTAGAAATGCTGTAACATTATGCAACAAAACCCTTAGGACCTGAAGAGAGCATTTTTGCAATTCGTATTACTAGGTGGTGGTCCTAAGAAGCATTTGGAAAGACCAATTGAAGCACATCCTCATTGCCTGAGCAATTCCTCCCAAGGACCTTGAAAGACTTGCTGCAGATTGGAAGGTGTGGCGAAAGGTTATCTACGATGGTGTGCAACAGTTCGAAGCTGAACGCACCAGGAAAAGGATGAACAAAGGGCAGCCCGTCACCATTGCAAAATTTAATCCCTAGACATCAACAATACAGTTCTTCACCCATGTCTGGCTTGTCCTAAGATCCGTCTCTCTCGTATTGGTCTTGTGTCACATCTACGTCGTAGTCCTCGGAGACGTGGTGGATCTGAAGATGGAGAGGAGCAACATCATCGTCGAATTGACGGACAGCCATAACATTGCTACGGGGGTAAGTCATTAATTATACATAATGCAGAAACTGGAATTTGAGATATTGGAGCATCCTCCATATGGTCCAGATCTTGCGCCTTCAGACTATCACATATGCTCCACTCAAAGATGCATTTTGAGGCCATTAATTTGCCAGACCAAGAAGTGAAGGAAGCAGTGCATATGTTGCTCATCTCTCAGCTGAAAACCCTCTTTTTCTAAGGACATAAAGAAGCTTCTGTGAAGATGGACTATATGTATGTTAAAAAGTAGTGGGACTATGTTGAAAACTGATGTACTCGTATTTTTTAAATCTCTATTGTGTTTGAGTAAATTTTTTTAAAGTGAAAAAAAATAAAAAACACAAATCACTACTTTTCTTTGGAGCAAATTGGAACGGCTGTGGTTAATGTAATAAGTATTTCTAACATAGGCACAAGGCCAGAAATATTGAGGGGAGGGGAGGTCGATAAACAAAGTACCAGTTAAGTACTGGTACTTTGGTTATCGACCTCGGAAGGATGAAAGGCAAAATCAACCTCGGAAAGATGAAAGGCAAAGTCAACCTCGGCGGGATTTGAACTCGGAACGTAAAGAGCCGGATGAAATACCGCAAGACACTAACAATTTTGCCAACACCGACAACTTGATTGATGTTTCAAGCTTAAATCTTCATTGTAATGACTAGAGAAAGACCACATCTAGTGATACATGTGCAACTAATTTTCCGCCAACAGGAAAACAAAATTATAAGTGCATTGTGGACTCATCCTCATATTATTAGTATTATAAAGGACTTCACACTGCTAAAACCTTACATAAACTGTCCCTTCCACCAGTGAACTTTCTGTAGTGTTCCTAAGTCAAATGGCAATACATGAAAGTCACTTAATCTGTAATATGTTGACATGTGTATGATAAAACAAGTCATTAATATCAGAAACCTGAAACAATCTGTTATTGTTATACTGCATAGCCCAAAAGTGACAGTCTGGTGTGCTATTGGAAAAGCTGCCGTCATTGGTCCTTACTTTTTTGAAGACA
>JAOPJM010259082.1:0-12317 GCA_027124095.1 Muusoctopus leioderma | reverse complement strand
TGTAAATTTCATAATAATTAAGCTGCAAAAAGCCCATTTCTAGACATTTTCTGCTCAGTCATTACAGGACTTAGAAAATTCTCAACAGGATATTAAGAGTTAAGGAATAATAGGAAATTGAGATAAAGCCCAAAGTCTCGAAAACAGTAGAAAAAAAACATGAAAATATTTTGAAAATAGTTGGAAATATATTGGGAACAGATACAATACGAAGGTACAAAGAATTTAAATGAATAATAAGAAAACTAAATGAGTGAACAAAAACAAATTCAAGATTCAAATGAAAAATGTAATAAAGGAACCGAGGAATTAAGAAGAAAGGTTAATTAGACTAAAAGAAAGTGACAAGCAAGCAAGGAATAAATGAATGGTTATGTTACATGTTTGGAATAAATTAAACTAGACACACACTGTAAATATCTTTGTGAATGGAGAGAAGAAAATTTTGGAAGGGAAAGGTGATTAAACTTATGAACTTGTAGTTACTACCGGTAAATATAATGGAATTGATAGATGATAAATTAAATAGAAGAATTTTATTTTTTCAAGGAATCAAATAAAGAAATAGACATTGGCTTTATCAAATTAAAACTAGAATAAGAAACAGTTCAGAAAATGAAATCTAGTCTGATGAGTAGCTACTTAAACTTTTAGAGACATTGTCCATAAATATACTATTGTCCATAAATATACTATTTATGGACAAATTAATTTGCTGTTTCAACTCAGGAAATAATCAGTGTCACTCACACCAACAAATGGGCCTCTCTACATGGTCGCTTGATCTGCTAGAATTAGCAGCGAAATCTCCCTCAAAACACAATTTACTGGCTTAAAAAAGTAAGGACTCATTATATAATGTAGTCCTGGATACACTGTTTGAAATAAAAGATAGGCTGGTCACAACTGGAGTGACTTACCTGTGGCTAGACATTAACAACAACCCAGTGTCATTTTTGTCCCATTTTTTTAAAAATTTAATTTATTTCTTTTCATTTCAATATGCCACCTAATTTATCAGAACAACAATATGTGTTAAGAAAAGAAATCTTGCTTTTACAATAAAACATTAGAAGTATATGATTTACACAACTAGCCAGCAACAATGAAGTAAAAATTATGCTTATCTCTGGCATTGCTAAATGGAATGAAATCTGGTAAAATTAGGGCAGCCAATCGTTTTATACTCACATACACAGAAACATTTTTTATAAAAAGCCTCTTTCACCTCTCTAAAAATCATATTCTTTTTTTTTATTTATTTTTTTTTTCATGTTTAAGCAACTTGTATTTAACACCAACTGTATTCAACTGAAAATGGCAATTAAATAATACATTTTTATAACACAATACATGAGAAAATCTATACTTGAGACTTTAAAAAATACACATGTAGCATTACATTTTACTGACACTCTCTCTAGTTTCCTTCATGCTCATATTTTTCCTGCAAACATTAACCAGCAGATCTTCAGGCTGGGTATTGGTCACATCAATCTCCACAGACTAGGAAGGCCTGCAAAAATCATGATCACTACCCTGCTCCTCTTTATTAAATTATTTTTTTAAAAAGCATCATTGAGGATAATTAGACCTGACAAAGGTAGAATTGGGTCTCAGTCTGCCCAAGACTGGATAATTAGAGTAATATCTGAATCCATCAATATACTGAAGACTTTGCATCTAAAAATTCCAGTTTGTCTATGTGTGCCTGTGCATGGTATTTCACTAAATTGACAATTTCAAAGACAACGTATATACCTTACCTTAGGTTATGAATTAATTTATTTTACTATCAATACCAATAAAAGAACTTTTTATTTCTTCTAAGCATTGTACAGAAAATTGCTATACTGAAGCTAAGATCGCAAGGTAAGTGGCATCTTTGTTTTGTCCCAGCATCATGTTATTCCTCCTGCTATTCCCTAGAGGTAGTAAATGAATATAATATTGAACCCTGCCTAGGAATTAAGATTGAACCTACTGCCACTGCTTTAGTGAAGACATACTCCAAACCTAGTCTATTCTATCATGCATTATGTTTATATATTGTGGTGCAATACAATGAAAGTTTTCCATGACATAGCATATATATCTCATATTCCTTAATTACAGAGAAAGCACACACTTTATCTCCATGTCTATATTGCTTCAGGATTGTCACGTTCCAAATTATTACAATTTAGTCATATTCAGCTACAATGTCTCTTCTATGTTTGCCTAACAGACATCTTGTTGATACTTTGATAATCTAGCTACCAATTCGTATTGATATATTTCCTGACTAAACTGAGTCAGTCAAACTAGAGGCTCCTGTAATGATGAGGTTTGTATTTCGGAAAATCTATCCTAAAACCAACATTCATAGTGTAGACAGTCTGCCCAAATTGTCAATTGCATACAAGCTGACCAAAAGTTTAAATGCAGTCTCTATTAATTTAGTAATGTGAGATTTAAATATACAAAAATAAAACCAAAGAAAAGTAATTCCTTATACACTTGCCTTCCTTCCATCAACTCAAATGCTCTCAGAACTACTTAATATCAGTAACAACAGCCACACACTATTGATATTGAAACCATGTCCTCTTGTATGCTTAGAAGGTTCAATATCATTTTTCGATGAGAATTGGGAAATATTTTAAGATAAGTTGAAGATACATATCTTGGTATCATATTATGTAAGAAACTCCTTTCTTGCTCTGATTGAGTCATAAGATTAGTGTATATCTGCTTTTTGTCGTTGTTTGTTCTTGAGTAGTATATTTTCTCTAACAAGTTAAACTATTACAAAAACATATCTTTTGAGTAACAGACTGAGACAATTGACGTGAAGTTAAATCTGGAGATAAGATATGAACCTATAACTACTGGGCCAAGAATGAAAATAGCTACATTCCTTAACATACACACACTTACATATTTAATAAGAGAAACTATCTAACATTAATTTTAATGTAAATGTTTAGAAACATTTACATGTCTTAGTAATAGATATATCCAATTTTTAATATGGTTACTTTATGTAAAATGGCTGGTGTATTTTAAAGGAATAAAACTAATATTTATTAGGGATTTAGAAAACAAATGATTTTGTATAATGAAATTTTTTTAAATCTAAACCAAATTTCCTCAGGTTAATTTGCATTGTCAAGTTTTTGGTAAAGTATTAGTATTTTATCTGCAGTTCACCTGAGGAAACTGGTATAGTATTATGATGAAGTGAAAGTAATGACAAAAAATGAGTTTGAATATAATCAAAATTTTTTTTGGCAGCTGGGGTAAAAAATAGACATTTTTTAAATTCTGATTAATGAAAAAGACTTTAGAATGGCAAAGGATCATAGAATCACAGTGGTGAAATTTTGTCATAGAATTTATAGAACCTACCTTATGAGTGTTCAAGTATTCTACTGAACAAGGTAAAATTGCCTTTCGCCCAGCAACTACTGTAACATTTCGGGCAGGAACAACAAATTCTGGAGTTTCTGCAACTGTAAATAAATAAAAAAGAAAGAATTGAAAGAAAAGATTCATTGTTGTTTGAGTAAATGGAATGATTGTACCTGTATAAATAAATGCATGCACATTTGTGTGTGTGTAATCAGGGCTGGCTTTAGGAGGTACGGGGCCCAATTGGGAACAATTTTGGTGGGCCCCAGGTTCCCCAGCCAAAGTCTGTAGAATCATCGAAATATATGATAAACATAAACAGTATACATAAACACTACCGACTTTGCAAACATTCATAAAAAATTATAATCATTGCTGTTCATTGTAATACCTGAAATGTAGTGTTACATATATACTACAATGTATTGTTGTGTGTACTTGACGAGCCGAGAGTAGATTACTCTAACGCGGGGCCCCCTTAGGCGTGAGACCCAATTGGGAGCAATTGGTCCAATTGGCTTAAGCCCGGCCCTGTGTGTAATGCTAATAAAGAGAGTCATGTGTGGCTGAGTTAACAGGATATTAATTACGATCGTTTGTGTTCTGTCACCAGTTTTTGGCTGTTACAAAACTCTAGACACTTACCTACCAATAGACCAGGCCACTGTAAATAGACACTGTAAGTAATCACTGCTCAGCAATATAAGCAACAGGTGTGCTTGGTTAAGTTGCTTAATACTTGAAGATAATGAGCCAGGAGAGCCTCTACATTGTTGCTAGACCTACTAGAAATAGCAATCAAATCTTCCTCGAATCACACCCTACTGACATAAAAATAAGAGACATGTCTATCCAGCATAATGTAGTCCTGGATACACTACGCCTTATAAAGGACAAGAGGATCATGGCTGGAATGCCTTTGATCATCGATCCAACCTGGACTTAACAAACAACCTAGTGATAAGCTACAATAGACTGCAACAACATCTCATGAAAGCAACAGATAAAAACGTAAACAAAACACATATAATGTCAGTTATAGTGAGTGAATGATTAAGAGCATAGATATGTTATGTGCGCATGTTCATGTGCGTATGTATGTGTTTGGTAACAATGAGCACTGGATACATCTGGAATAATCTTTAGTAATTAGCTCTCATTTTGATGCCAAGATATTCTGACAAGTATAACTTTTAATAAGGTTTACATTTAATTAGAAGAAAGAAATTGAAACTAATTTTGACATAATTACAAAGAGATATATAATATTAATGGAAAAGTTTCAGGAAAACGATGAATTGGTCATCAATTAGAAAGACAACCTAGGTACTCAGCATTTTTTTGTTATGTGATAAGACGTTTTTATTAATTTGATAATTTTGCTTAATTTGAACTGATAAGCAACCTAAAGTTTGACATAATAGTTTTGAATACATTTCAATACTTTCTCTCCATCACTGATACTATCACTGCTTTACTTTATATGTTGTTACCCTACAATGCAGTTTTCACTATTCTATTGTTTTAACAAACACTAGCAAATAGGGTCGGATTATTCAGTGCTTAGTCCAGTACAATAATAGTTACAGTATATACATAACCTCTGAACTATTCAATGAAGAAACTAACCAACTATTTGACCTTGTCATACTGAGATCAGTCTTCACTACTATATCCCATGTGTTCCTTGGTCTTCCTCTTCCGCAGGTTCCATCCACTTTGAGTGCCCTGCACTTCTTTATACAGCTGCCATCCCCCATACGCATCGCATGCCCATATATATATGTGTGTGTGTGTGTGTGTGTGTGTGTGTTTGTGTGTGTGTGTGTGTGTGTGTGCATATGCTTGTCATCGCTTGGCACCATTTATTGCTGAATCAGCCGGAGATATTTGTTTACATCTCCAAATAACAAAATGTCCGGCCATTTGGTAGTTCGGTGGTATGATTCCCATAATTATAATCAGTAAGGTGACTGGAAGAGCATCCGACCGTAAAATGCTGCCTCAAAAAATTTCTAAACAACCCATGCTAGCATGGAAACATGGATGTTAAAACGATTATGTTGATGATGGTTACAAATAACACATTTTTGGTTTATAGCTTAAGCAGAAGTTATGGATGTACCCCTGACCTTTTCAGACACTCCAAGATAGGTGAATCCAAGTTTACATTAGTAAGGAGAGAAAATTCCAGAGTGTTGACATTCTGGGAAGGAAGGATTTCAAAAATGGTTAGTGTGGGGTCTGGGTGATAACAAGGTAGGTGCTACATAATATCCTGCAATTGTTTTGGTGAAAGTGTAATCTCTTAATACAGATGAATTATATGAGAAATATGAAAAAAGTGCCACGAACTGGTTGGTTTAAGCAAAGACAGAATTGGTATGTAATAGTTAGACGAGATTATTGAATGTCAGACCTTGCATATAATAACCAAATAGATTGACTCACCTAACTAATGTAAAAATCTAAGAAAAAAAAGGAAAACTAACCAAAGGAAGGGAAGAGGAAGTCATCCACTTGAGTTCTAATCATTTGATCTTCTATTTATCCATTTTAATAAATAACTTTTGTAAGGAATCTTATTTTAGGAAATAAATATTTAAAGCAGAAAGTTGAAAGATAGAAAACAACTTTACTATCACACTAACATATATGATAGGGGAGAGAGAGAAGCAGGCACATGTTCATTGTCAACTAACAAGAGTACTCTGTTAAAGTTAGTAAAACAGAATTAAGACGAGCACTAAGGCAATTTTAATAGAACTACTTACAATCTATTTAAGCTATTTGTTTTATTTACATTTTAAAACTATTTAAATATAAACAAGAAATGAAAGAAAAGTAATTATATTAAATATTTTTAAGAACATTTTTTTAGAAGGGTCTTGAATTTCCAGTTGTAAAGTATTTGTTTTATTTTGTTTGATATAATTTTTTTAACTTCATTCTCCCTTAATACTGTAGACTAACTGTTTTATTGTAGTTAGTTTCTAGAATTTGGAATTAAAAAAGAAATAATAAAATTCAATTTATAAAAGTTAGAAAGGCAACAAATAAATAGGCGAAAAATTAAATAAATATACGGATAAATGTTTTCTTTTTAGCTTCCAACCATAAATAGGCATTCATTTGTTAATTAATATGACATCTCCATCTGTTGAGGGGAACCAACCAGTTTCAAGTGAATTATATTTTGGTAAGACAAACATCAACAATACCATTTCTATATTGAATAAGATCAATACCATATTTAAATTGAACAAAGAGAACCGGTTTTATACTAAAGAAGAAAATATTCAGAGAGAGAGAGGGTGGGGGGAGGGAGAGAGGGTGGGGAGAGGGAGAGAGGGGTGGAGGAAGATATAGATGATTTTATGTTAATACATTAAATAGAAATGAAACAAGAAAAAATAAATTTAAATTTATGAAAATAAGTATTATTAAATTTATTTATTTATATTCATTATTAATAAACATGCTATAAGTTTTGAATATTAAGCAATATGAAAATAAAGTTTCTTTGCATAACTTTCAGTTTCAGTAGTATCAGTGAGTGAGATTTATTTTTACCAAACTGGATGTTTTCTTGGTACTTAACTATACTTACCAAACAGTGAGTGTTATTGATACCAGAAATACTGTGCATTCTTCCAGACCACCCAGTCCCCCCAAAATAAAATGATTATGTGCTGGATCAAACTGTAATCTCCATAGAAACTAATGCATGCATTAGGCATTGTGAATAAAATAGTTTACTCTGACTCATCGGGAACTATTTATATATATGTGATTATATATCTGCATGTCTGTGCTTAGGAAGCAGATGTTCTTATTAGGATAAAATATTCTCAAAGTGCTAGATACATGAATTCACCCAACTCAGAACCGCCTACCTCGAGAAGTTTCTATTTTTTAAATATTTATTTATTTTTATTTTCAATGTACATACGAAAATGTTATAAAATAAAATAATCAAATTAGATAATCCTTGAAATAATTTACAACCAAAAAAAAATTAAGATGAAAATACATGCCTATTCCTTTTTGACTGAAGAAATTCAGTTAAGAGGTAATAGTAATTTCTAAAGAAAAAATAATAATATTGTTGGGTGGCTGACAGAGAAATAAGGGCTCAAACAGATTTTATCCATTTTTAAAGCAACAAGCTAAAGAGGAAAGAATCTGTGAAGTTAATAAATAAATTCTGAAGGGCAGGAGAGGAGCCAAAGAAACAAAATGCAAGAACTCGACGAAATTGGGTAAACTATAAGAGAAAAAAGAGGGAAAATAAAAGAAAGGAGGAAAAAATGAAGAAGACAAAAGAAGGGATAGAAATAGAAGAGAAAAACATTGGTTGATGAAATCATTTCAAACTTTTCAATAAATTGAGAGAGAGAGAGAGAGAGAGAGAGAGAGAGAGAGAGAATGTATAGTAAATTTATACACATACATGCAGAAATATTTCTCTTTTTATCATGTTTATCATATATGTATGTGTGTGAGAGTACAATATATATGATATAAGTGTATGTTTGGATATGTGTGTGTGTGTGTGTATATGTGTGTGTTTGTATATTTATATACACACACATACATATATAAAGGGAAGAACAGATAGAGAGAGAGAGAGACAGAAAAGTTTGTATTTGTTTTAACTAACAGAAACATTGGAAGAAACATTCAACACTACTGTAGTCTAACTGGTGTGTTTCAGTATATAGTCTATTATTCTGTGCATTTCTTTTCGTTTTCTTTATGGTATATTTCGAGTTTTTTTTCTTTTTAAGTCAGATATTTTCTCTCAGGAAATGTGTCTGTTAGTGAAAGTGGCAGAGTAGGATGGACAGACCTGAGCTAAAATGTGGACATTGGGAAGTAAGGAAAGCAAATGGATGACAAATCTGAAAGAAAGTATGGTTTTAGTGAGAGAAAAATCAATGTAATCCTTCAATATATTTGTGGCTGTCAGCTGTTTTCTGCAGAGACTTTATGCTTCTAATACAGCGTATGTCGTAACGATTTATGGCTAACTACTTTCTTGGTATCTTTCTGTTGTAGGAATGGTACCATTCTTTTGAAAAATACTTTCAGCCATATTCTGCTGATTCAATGTCACCATTACAGTAAATACTATGTAGTAAGGAAAAAAAAAAAAAATTAAATATCTTTAACTTTCCTAACAGGGATATTCAATCGCTTTTAGCTTTTTTGCTGTTATATTCTTTTGAGTATCTCCAATCAGTCTGATATATGCAAGTAGATAACCACTCAAATTATGGGAATGAACTGCTCACTCAAGATCACAAATAAATATATAGTCAGCATTTGATTACCGGTTGAGCTCATACCCTCCCATGGGTCCAATGAAACTGATGCTAGAGTTAGATACTAGAAGTATATTCTCTCTCTCCTCTCATGTCAATAGAATTAATCACCCATTGATAAATATGTCTGATTAGAAAAGACCAGGCAATTGATTTTGTCATATTTGTATGAATAAATGAAATATTTTAGAAATGTGTATGTGAAAATGTACAACAATATGTGTATATAAATTTAAAATAATTTTCTCTCAGTTGGTATATCCTCTGTCTATTAAGAAAGCATTGGGCACTGTGTAGTTTTGTTATCTTGCAGTGTTGAGTTTAAATCTTCCTATGGGTCAAGAAGCAGCTATGTTAGCTTACTTTTTATCACCACTATGCCAAAGTGTATTCACTATGAGTGAATCTCTAACTGCCAACTCTTCAGGAATCACATTAGCCATATAAACTCCAAGTCATTCCTTATTTCAGTAGGCAAAAGCTAACTCAATCTTCACAACATTCAAGCACTGATCCATAACCAGTCCAATTCTGTTTAGTCCAGTGATTTGTTGTTAGTTATGCAAACCTAGTATAAGATCGTATGAATATACAGACATTAAATATATTTGATTATGGATTATGGGCTCATGCTCCTTGGCATTCTGTAGCAAGTCATGACAAACAACTTAAAACGATGCTCTTTATATCCTAAAAAGCTAAATACACAAAAGCATTCTGATCTTCTATAAAACAAAAATGAAATACTTCTGCAGCAGATGGTACTTGATGCTAGTCTTTCTAACCAACAGGCTTCCTGCATGTTAAGACATATTGGAGCCTAACTTCAACATCATCAGCATCATCATCATCATTTTAGGTCCAGTTTCCATGCTAGCATGGGTTGAATGGGGATTTTGGGCTGAGTCCTTATTTGGAATCAGCATTCTAACAGATGAGTGTGGGAATCACGTATCACTCTCGCTCATACATTTCATTTGGCTTGGTTTCTATGGCTGGATGCCCTTCTTAACACCAACCACTTTACAGAGTGTACTGGGTGCATTTTATCATGGCACCAACACTAGAAAGATTGTCATGTCTATGACACAACTAACGGGTCCTCTCTATCCTATGTTGTCTCCTTTCAATTGCCCACCACTTTACAGAGTGTACTGAGCACATTTTACCATGGTACCAACACTAGAAATGTTGTCATGTCCATGATGCAACTAAAGAATCCGCTCTACTCTATGTTTTAAAACCATTTCACATTTGTGACTATATAAATTCCAATAAACTAACATATAACATTTAAGGACCAATTTTCTAAAACAAAACTTAGTATAATAAATGTAGTTCCTGTAGGGGAAAGAGTGTTTTCACTCACATAAACAGCCACTTAGATATACAATTGCATAACTTCAAAAATAATTATGCACATATTCAGATATCTGTGAATAAAAACTCAAATATTTTTACATGCAAATGTACATTTCAAAATAATAAACCAACAAATATATTCTAAAATATATAACTGAAAGAGGCATTCACACACATAAGCTCATGCAAATCATTCCACCAAGAGACATCAAGCTCATATTCAATTCAAATAATGGGGTTTATCTTGAAACAACTTAAATGTCACACAATTGAAGCAATCGGCTTTCTTCTGTAAATATTTCTTTCTAAGCACTTCTCAACAACCAATTAAAACTTCAGAATGCTAAAAGGCAATAAAGATTTTATGTAGTGATTTGGAAGACTTTCATTTGATATTTTGAATGCAAAATTATATGAAAATTAAAACAAACAAAAATAAACTTTTCAGAAATCTACAACACACACTTGACAAAAATGATAAACAAAGAACCTAATGCGACATTTGATTTTAATCCTTTAGAAACCTAACTACAAGAGAAGTGCAATTTTTTTCATACTAATGAGGCACTAATACATGTTATTGTCATGTTCTTTTGAAGCTCTCATTCACAATTTTAAGGGATGTTTAGTTTATTTTACATTGTTTGTGTGAATGTATAAAGTTGCACGACAGATTGATAGCATATGTGTATTTACGTTTGTGTGTATGCTTTTGAGTATGAGTGAGTGTTTTTCTCAGGTAGAGACAAAATCTGTAGCTTTCTTTACACTAAAACTGTTTTACAATATAGTGGTTAAAAAAATAAACACAAGATATCACCTCTTCATGTAAATAATCATTTATTAAAAATACCTGGCTCATTACTCAACTATTAAAACTTTTCCTAATATTCTTTTAAAGCAATTTACTCTAATTATCATATTTAAATAGTAGGCAATAAGTGCATTGAGGTCTTATTATCAAAATACAACCCATGCCATATGGCAAAATAAATAGTTGAGTTACCAGATAAAGTTGGTAGCAATTGCAACATCAAGAAAACAAAGCACATATTTAGGCAATTGGATTATAAATCATTATATAATAAATATTACATTCACTTGTAAGTTTTCAAAACGTGGTTCATGATGGTGCAAAATACACACTCCTACACACTTCTGAAGAAGTACCAGGTCTTATTATATCTGAAGACGTAGAATGATATATTTCTGAAGATATACTATATGTAATAAATTTCCGAGAATATAGTAGCTATTATTATATTTCAAGAGATATTTGTTCTTATTCATAACCGCAGGTTTGTAATGTATACTTATCTAGTATCTACAAGCAAAGGTTTCAAATCACTTTAGAATAAGTATATTCACAATATATCTGCATATGCAGTGACTACAAGATCAATGGTAAAAAGAAGCAAACCAACATAACTAATACAGTACCCTACATTTCAAATGTTTATCTCATGATGCCATTCACATAACTTGAATGAGAAAATGAAAACACTTTGAAAGGAAATATCAATTAGAAATCTGTTTAAATCTAATGCAGATTAGTTTTCAACTGAGAAGGAAAATAAAGAAATATGGAAAGAACAGCAGATATTTCTGAAGATTATTCAAAGTACGATGCCTAAGAACAGGTTTTCTCTTCAGACTTTGATATCTAAAATGAAATTAAAATTAAAGAAATAAAATATAAAAGCATTTGATACAGATAAACTATCTTATTTGAATTATATCAATTTTAATACATAGATGTCTTTTATATATTTATTTTTTTAAATGTAAAACCATTCCATTGAATCGCATAAACATTACATTTGATTGTCAAATACAAATGGTAGGAAAGTTGACTGAATAATATATGGGGAAATAATAATAAAAAAGGAAGAAAATGAATTCTTAAGTTTTAAGTTATCATCTGGTTAGTTAAAGTAAAGTAACAGCAGACTATAGGACTGAATGAACAATATACATTTTTCAACTAGAATAGAGAGGAATTAATTAGTTCTTGTGGAAAACTTTAGTAGAAAGAAGCAAAAAGGCTGTGTTTCATATTAATACGCTGATGATGAACAAGACTGTTTTACTGTTTCTGAAAGCTGGTGCGAAAACAATATATCTATCTATATATATACCATGATCATCATCATATATTTATATATATATATATACTCTTTTACTCTTTTACTCTTTTACTTGTTTCAGTCATTGGACTGGGGCCATGCTGGGGCA
>JAOPJM010258981.1:0-12318 GCA_027124095.1 Muusoctopus leioderma | reverse complement strand
ACTGGCAAGAATACTGATAAACAGGTGCTTTCAAACGAAGACCCTTGTCATGTGTTCTGTCCGAGTTGCAGACAATTCCTTGTCATAAATGCAGTGAACAAGAAATTGATCCACTGGAAACCTGTAAGCGCATTGAGAGAGAGATAGAGAGAAAGAGCGTGTATGTGCGTGTGCGTGTATATCTCTCTCTCTCTCTCTCTATATATATATATATAGATATATATATATATACATATATATATATACACACACCTGTATATCTTTCGGTAATGTATACTGGAAAAAGATGTAAGCATCAGCGATACAACTGATAAACAGGTGCTTTCGAACAAAGTCCTTTGCTGTATTTGTTCCATCCAAGTTGCAGACAATCCCCTGTCACTGTCCATCGCCAATGCAGTAAAGAAATGACTGGCCTGTTATAAACCCAAACCAATGATGCTAGTGTTCACAAAATTCATGATATAACAAAAAAAATAAAAAACATATTAGCACCAACTTTGAATTTACTTAATCTTTGAATTAATTACTTAATTTTTAAACAATTTTATATTCCTACAAACCAGCAAATATATACTCTTGATCGTTTACTTAGTGACTCTTTCATTACTACTTTGGCAAGTACAGTGAAGGCTATGCTTTGCTTGCTGATGGGGTCAGAATAAGACCAAAACATGAAACATGTCTGGAGTTGCCTCTCATGCCTTATGTAAAAATGAAAATAATGTTAATTACTGACTAATATTGTTTTCTCCAACACTGCAGTTAGCCTATTAATGCTCCCTGCATTAAGTATATTTACACTAAACTTAACTATTGTCTTTCATGCCAATGGCGTCTCTGAATTATTTAATTTCTAAACAATTATACTTTTCTAAACCAATAAATGTACAATCTTGAACATTTAGTTAGTGATTCTTTCATCACTACTTCGATAAGTATGGTGAAGGCTATGCTTTGCTGAGGAAGTCAGAAAAAGACCAAAACATGTCCGGAATTGGACTTTGAACATTAAATTTAACAATTCTAATGCTATACTAACATCAATCTCACATACGAGCCACGAAAGGAGCCTCTATGTGGTTGCTTAATCTGCTAGAAATATCAGCCAAATTTTCTCTCAAATTACACCATACCATCCTGAAAAAGGAAGGATGCATTAGATAATGTAGTCCTAAATATTCCAATAAACTGGATAGTCAAGGCTGGAATGCCTTTGATAATAGATCTTACTACTTGTACTTGTGTTGGCATTCACCCATGATGGGTTGATCCGGTTCCAACCAGTGAATCCACAGCAGTGCGAACAGAAGCCGACCAAATGTCCGACACGGTGATTGTCAAACAGTCACGATTCCAATGGAGGACGCCATATATGTGAGGGCCAGATATCAATTCAAGAACTGAATTTATTGTACCAATACACCTTTTTAACTGTCCCCCTTTTGTCCCCTTTTATACGCCATCTCGGAAGGGGCTATGGTGCAACTGCTTCACGAATGAATTCACCTCATGGACGACGAAGTGCATGACCAAACCAGCGGAGATGCCTTTTGGGTGGGAGTTGTTGAAGGGAATCAATCCGGCAATGACGGCAAATTTCACACGAACATGAAGTACAACAGATCTGCTGATCTGGAGTTGAACAACAACAAGATCATATGAATTCCAGTCTCACTATTCAGTAACTGAGCAGATAATTTTATCAATAGGCTTTCATTTAAATTGACAGATGCTTTAGTCTGATAACACTTTCTCTTCATTCCTTAGCAAAATGCATAGAAATCAAGATTATCAAGATTGTGACAACACCAATAAAACATCAAGTCGGGAGGAGGTTTGCATAACTTGTCAGAGCTAAAATATATTTAAATATCCCTACAAAGAAAATTAGAACTTCAAGTCACCGACATATTTATTGGACATGTTATGTGGTATATTATCCCAGGCATTTACCTACTGTAACAAGTGACACTGTGTGATCAGTAAATGAATGCATTTTAAATATCAGATCAGTTAAACCCATTTCAAACTGAGATATAACAGTAGCCATATTAATCTCACAAATTCATAGATCAACTGTCAAGATTAAAATCTGAATATTTTATCAAATGTCAAGATTAAAATCTGAATATTCTATCAACTGGTAAATTAACCAAAGACATAAATATTAAAAGATAACTTACTGAAGAGTTAAGAGAGTAGTTTAGAGTTAATAGAGTAGTTTAGAGTTAAGAGAGTAGTTTAGAGTCAAAAATATTCAGAGTTGCTTATGAGAAAGAGGGATGGAGAGGTTTCAGATTGTATAAGTATATGAAAAATGGACATATAAATGTTCTAATAGTCCTTCCAACACATAGACATGCAAGAAAATATATATCAGGATAAGGTATTTACTTGCACAGGAAAATGTGAACCACAATGTTATAAAATAAGAGATATTTTTTTTTTTTTAGCCAACAAGAGAGCCTCTACTTGCTAAAAATAGCAACCAAATCTCCTTCAAATCACACCCGACCATTGTAAAAAAAAAAAGGAAACATTGGGTAATGTAGCCCTAGATACAGTATATCGAAAAAAACCAAAAAAAGGGAAAAAAAACAAACAAGATGGTCATGGGTGAAATGCCTGATCAGTGCTGACCTGAGGCTAAACAACAACAACAAAGTTTTAGAAACAAATTACTAAATAAATTTCCTTATATTGTACAAAAAATGAAAATATGTTGAATGACAGAGAAAGTTGAACATTAACCAGTTACCTTTTGGTAATGAAGGTTGGGAGGGGGAGATAATATGCTAAAAGAAGTATTGTACTAAATTTACATTGCTTCTCACCGGGGCATTTAAGTTACATAATTCATTGGGCTATGCAGGGCAGCACTGGAGACTAAGTTTTATAAAATATATCTTTATGCAAGGCAGCACTGATATATTTCTTAAAGATTTGTCTCAAGTAAAAAATCGATCTACGGCTGGGTTTCAGACAATGAGTGCTCAGTTGATTGGTTAACTGAACTACCCACTCATAGAATCAGTGTGTAATTGGCCGTCTAGGTTCTGGACAATAAGTGTTCAGTTATTTGACTAACTAAACTACCCACTCATAGAATTAGTGTTTAATTGGCTGAATGGATAAGAAGTTCGCTTTGCAATCACAAGGTCCCAGGTTGATCCCACTGTGTGGCATCTTGGGCAAATGTCCTTTACCATAGCCTTCGGTCAAACCAGGCCTTGCGAGCGAAATTGGCTAGACAGAAAATGTGTGGAAGCTTATCGAATGGACTATACCTGTAATTCAAAGGGATAGTTTTGTAACAATGTGTCACGCTGATTCTGCCAGAGGATTACATTAAGGGTACCCATGTCTGTAGAATACTCAGCCACTTACATGCAAATTCTATGTACAGGCAGCTCAGTTGATTTAACAACTGAACAATCATCGTCTGGAACCCAGGCAGAGATCCATGTTTTACTGGAGACTAATCTTTAAGAAGCGTATCTTAATGCAGTCCATCACTCACCAGGCTTTATTTACAAAACGTACAAAACAACAGTCTGCAAAGTGAAATAAATTATTTTGCCACCAGAAAGGGAAAAGTATAACATTTTGTTGTTTTGCTTCGGTTTGTTTTGGGTTTGGGCGTCACCCATCTTCTTTGTCAAAGAAAGATGAAATGTTTACTGATAAGAGAGAAAGAATAACAAATAGTGAAGTATAAGGGATGGGGCAGGGCATATAACAAGGAGAAAAATGTATTAATAGGAGGACAAAGGTCAAAGTGAGGAGATAACCAATATGAACTGTTTGCAAATTTGAAAAGTGGGTAATAGAGTAAGGGTGTCAAGATAAGGAGAAGGGAAAGGGAAGACTACTAAGGCCCCACCCTGGAAGGAATTGAACTCAGTACTGTAAGCTAATGAAAAAAGACTTAGTCTCTATTACACAATGCCCCACTGTTTATCTTGTCTTAGCTGATTACAGTGCAAGCACTCAGGACAGGGTTCAAATAGCTGACTTAACTAGTTGTTGTTGAATTTCTTTAGCTCTTGGTCATCCTTGATTGAGGATGACCAAGATCAAAGACCATTCCAGCTGTGACCATCTAATCATTTTCTTTTCAGATCACATCATCCAATGTATCCTTGTTTATATTTTAAAGACAATACAGTGTGATTTGAGAGACATTTGGCTACTATTTCTAGCAAGTCAAGTGATCACACAGGGGCTTCCTCATTGGTTTGTTGCCTAACTATTATTTGTCATCATATACAACAAGGTTCTTAAATGTTAAAAAATAAATAAATTACTGCGGTTAATAAGTTAATGACTCAGAAACGCTATCCCCATGCAGCAAGTAAGGGAGACAACTTCAGATATGTTTCGGTCTGATTAGACCTCGTCAGTGAAGCATAAACTTCACTGTACTTGCCGAAGTCACAATGAAGGAATCTCTAGGTAGACATATAATACTGTAAACGAACAGGTGTGAAAACTTTCCATGACCGCTGTAAGTATTTGTAATTAGATTTTTGATAGTGCCAACATTAAGTATGACACATATCTTTTATCATGTGAAATTGGATTATTCAAGTCTTAAAATGTATTTTATTTGTTGTCATGCCTTAATTGCATTGCTAAACTTCATTATTGTTTGCAGAATATTTTTTCCTCAATGCAAAACCATTACCTTAACAAAAAATAAAAATAAACAAATAAATAAATGTTATTCAGGTACTTTCACTCGTTCTAAGCATAATTGGTATAAAAACATCGAAGAATAGATTGAATCTTTGATTCACTTAAACCACATTCATGAACAATAAGGTCTATCAATTCATCAATTCCCTCCAGGCATTCTTCTTTTAACTATACAGAGAAAGAAGCCTTGTAGAATTAATGTAAAGTGCTTGTGACCCCACCACTACTCTGTTGGAGTATGAAGAAAACACCTCAAGTGTTGGCTCAATATCCAATTTATTAAAAAGAGAAAGGTGAAAATAACATTGAAATAGAAAAGAAAAAAAAAGAAAGATCCATCATTGAACCTACCAATGTATAGACTTGCATCAGAATCAAAGGAAACCTGATAACGGTCGGCATCGGCATTGGCAAAACTTAATCCATAGTTAGTTTGTCATGCTGAGTGAAAAATCCAATGTTTCGATCATGATATTCATCATCATCATCATCATAATCGTTTTTACATCGTGTTTCCATGCTGGCATGGGTTGGATGGAGACCTTTGAGGCAGTATTTTACAGTTGGATGCCCTTCCTGACATTAACCATACTTATTATTTTAAATATGGGAATTATACCACCGAACCTGAACTGCCAATCGGACGGATAATTTGTTTTGTGGCTAATGTAAACAAACAACACCGGCCACTCAGCAATAAACAGTGTCAAGTGGTGACAAGCATACACACACACACATATATACACATATATGACGGACTTCTCTCTCAGTTTCCGTCTAGCAATTTCATTCACAAAGTATTGGTCAGCCTGAGGCTATAGTAGAAGGCATTTGTCCAAGGTGCCACACAGTGGGAGAGAATCCAAAACCACATGGTTGTAAAGTGAACTTCTTAACCACACAGCCATGCCTGCACCTATTGGTATACATATATATTTTTTTTTTCTTCTCCGAAGAAGGACAAGTGTTCAAAATGTTGAATTGTTCACTCCTCACAGTAAACTAACTATAGTATATTACTTTTATTTTCATCTACAAACTTTTATACTTGAGCCACCAAGTAACGTGAACTTTAGTTGGTAGATAAATGCCGTTAGATCTCGATTATCTGAATGAGACGGTAAACTGATTGTTCTCAGATAACTTACTGTCAGTATAACTGATCTTTTCATAACCAAAGGAAGCCATACTAAACATGATTGCATAGAAAAGCATGTTTACAGAGTTTTATGTCATTCAATCGATAAAATGTTGTGCTCTTCTGTAATCTTTGTTGACATTTCACCAAGATCCAGATGCTGTAAAAGCTCGCTTTTCTGTTCGATTGTCAATGGTGTTCACCTTCTCTTCACAGACATGGTAACAGCAACACACTCGGTTACTTGTACTTGATCCAAGTACGTATCTGTACTCGGAACAAGTCGCAGAGTCAATGAAGGCACCACTGATTTTTGCCATGCTTTTAAGTCCTTCAGCTTGTCAGTCATTTTTTATGTATTAAAACTATTTTAACCTTTCCGTTACCATATTTCTAATGAAATACACTGCCTATGATTTTCAATTTTAATTTTGAAAATAATCAAGAATTTGGAGGGATTTAGTAAAGTAACATTCTCATTATTAAGTTGGGTGTTTGGTACATAACTTAAAAAGTTCTTACATAAAATTATAATGGAAGGTTTAAATTTAAATATGAATACTTTGAAACAAACAGGTTTTTTTTTTTTATAGAACAAGGGCAGTTTCAGGCGGGTTGGTATCAAATGGGTTAATACTGTTTAACTCTTAATGTCCTGTAGGACACAGTTCCACATGGTACCACATCACCAAATTCATATGAATCATTGAACTATATATATGGTGAATGTGAAATACTTTTGTGTAAAAATGCCCAAGTACCTGTGTTTCCTACTTGTAAATTTCATAATAAATAAGCTGCAAAAAATCCCTTTTTTTAGGCATTTTCTGCTCAATCATTACAGGACTTAGAAAATTTCCAACAGGATGTTAAGAGTTAATTGAAATTTCACCCATAATGAAGAGAAAAATCATTAGTTTTAATGATTAATTCTGGTCAAGAAAGACAAGAGAGAGAACTCTTCGAAATCCAAATTAATTAAATACTGAATGGGAGCCTGTAGTGGAGAGTGAGTTTGATCTTTGGCAAGTATAGTGACATCTCTGATATAAAGCATCTTACCTAGTATCATAACAAAATACCCGAAGTGGATATGAACTCACGATTCTTGAATGGTAGTCAAATACCTTATTCCCTCAATCATTTTGTCTCTAAATAAATGTATAAACTAATCTAAAATATGTGGTAGTGTTGTTGTTGTTGTTGTGGTTAGCCGAGGTCAGCTCTGGTCGAGTAAACCTATTATCAAAGGTGTTCTAACCATGTCTATACAACATTTTATTCAGGCATAGTGTATCTAGGACTACATTATCCAATGTGTCCTTCTTTTTTTAATAAAGATATTAGGGCATGATTTGAGAGAGATTTGGCTGACATTTCTAGCAGATTGAGCGACCATGTAGAGGTTCCCTTGCTGGCTTGTAGTGTTGTTGTTGTTGCTGTTGTTGTTATTGGTGGTATTAACATTCCAAAGCCAGCCCACCAAAATAAACTTCCTCAACATAATTCATCAAGTAAGGTATGAAGTCTCAGTCAATAAATGAGATGGTGATCAAGTTTGTTATTTTATAATTTTGTTTGAGAAAGAAGGACAGTGCTCAAAGGCCCTCCAGGCTCCCATAGACCATAAAGAAGGAACAGTTGGGTGAAATTAATATGTCTGTTGTTGAAAGGAAATTATAGATGGGAGTTTCACTGGGATATAGTTCTGTTGAGGAAACATTGAGAAAATACTTTAGTGTAGAGTCTAAGCCAGGGAAAGTGTGTGTTCTAGTGGTTAGGCGATTGGGCTCATGATCATAAGAACATGGGTTCGATTCCCATCCCAGGTGGCATGTTGTGTCCTTGAGCATGGCACTTTATTTCACGTTGCTCCAGTACACTCAGCTGAAAATGAGTACCCTGCGATAGACTGGTAGTATAATTACCATACATATAATAAGTATGATTGGTGACAGGAAGGTATCCGACCATGAAACACAGCTTCAAAAAATCTCCATCCAACCCATGCTAGCATGGAAACATGGATGTAAAAACGATGATGATGATAAAAAGTTCCTGTTTTTAATCCAGTCTGATAATATAGATACATTCATGAATAAAGACACATGGTGGGGATTGGAGATCAAACCGATTGAAATGTAGTGTAGATGTAAATATAAAAAAAAATGTTTCATCTCTAAAGATGAGGTCAGTAGTCCAAAAAACTACAATCGTATTGTTTCATTAGTACTGACACATTTTTACATAAGTAATCTCTGTTCTTATATCAATACAAATTCACTTTATGTTAGAACTCATTCTTTTTTTTCTTTTTTTCTTGTTTTAGTGATTTAGTCAGGAGGGCAGCACTCATGACCTTTCTTGGGGGCTCCGAGACTGGTGGAAGGAAGGGAGGAAATTCTTCTCAGACCGGAGACCCAGCCAAAATGCTTGCAACACAGTCAGCTCTGCTTAAGGCACCCAGCAACGGGCTAAGCCTACTAATCCAAGAACAGGAACAATCTGTTCTTGGGTGGTAGATTTAATCTGAACAGAGATAACATATGGTAGAGAGGACTCTTTAGTCATGTCATGGACATGACAACCTCTCTAGTGTTGGTGCCATGATAAAATGCACCCAATATACTCTGTAAAGTGGTTGGCGATCGAAAGGAAACAACATAGGGTAGAGAGGACTCTTTAGTCTTGCTGAGAACATGGCAATCTCTCTAGTGTTGGTGCCACAATAAAATGTGCCCAGTACACTCTGTAAAGTGGTTGGTGATTGAATCAGAGACAACACAGGGTAGAGAGGACTCTTTAGTCGTGCCATGGACATGACAACCTTTCTAGTGTAAAGTGGTTGGTGTTAAAAGAGCATCCAGCCATAGAAACCATGCCAAAATTGGAACATATGAGCGAGACGTGGTCCTCTATCCCATCTGGGGGAGGGAAGTAACTCCGAATAAGGACTGACTCAGCCCTTACCAACCCATCTAACCCATGCCAGAATGGAAACTGGATGTAAAATGATGATGATGATATATATTTGCGTGTGTGTGCATATATGCACTCACACATTCTCCTACCACCAATTGACTTTCATAATGTTTGCCTTTCCTCCCACCACCACCCTCTATCTACTACAGACAGTAGTCACTACTCTAAACAAGCCTCTCTCTCTCTCTGTCTTATTCCGCCATCTTTATCCTCTTAAATGCTATGTTGGCTGTAAACTCCTCAAATTAGCCTTCTAATGTCATAATCCTCCTTTGCTCTTCACTACTCACTCTTCTCTTTCTCTCACTTCCTCTCTCGCTTTTCATTACTCTCTCTCTCTTCACCTCGCTTTTCATTACTCTCTCTTCACCTCGCTTCCTCTCTCGCCCTACCTTACTCTCTCTCTTCACCTTGCTCCCTCTCTCGCCCTACCTTACTCTCTCTCTCTCATCTTGCTCCCTCTCTCACCCTACCTTACTCTCTCTCTCTCTCATCTTGCTCCCTCTACCTTAATCTCTCTCTCTCTCCCTCACAAGGGCAGTGGTTTACCAAATTAATCCTATTCATTATGTGAAGGTCGTTACCTGGGAGAGAGCAAAAATCAAACAAATAAAAAAAACAGAAAAATTTATATCAAAATGAAAAACATAAAAAAATATGCTGAAAGATAAAATAAAATAAATGTTAAAATAATAATAATTGTTGTTGTTGTTTAGCCCCAGGTCAGCCCCGATAGAGCAGACCTATGGTCAATGGCATTCCAGCCATGACCATCCCATCTTTTAATTTCAGATAGTTTATCTAGGACTACATTGTCCAATGTGTCCTTCCTTTTTTAAGACGGTAGGGTGTGATATGAGGGATATTTGACTGCTATTTCTAGAAGATTGGTTGACCACATAGAGGCTCCCTCAGTTCCGAGTTAAAATCCCGCTGAAGTCCACTTTTGCCTTTCATCCTTCCAGGGTCGATAAGATAAAGTACCAGTCAAGTACTGGGGTCGATATAATCGACTGTTCCCCTCCCCCCAATTTCTGCCCTTGTGCCTATGTTAGAAACGATTATTGTTTAACCCCCAGGTCAACCCTGGTCCAGCAGACCTATAGCCAAAGGCATTCCAGATGTGGCCACCCCATCTCTTTGTATATAATGCACTACATTATCTAAATATCATCATCATTTTACGTCCACTTTCCATGCTGACATGGATTAGAAGGGTCGTCATCGTCTGAGTCAGTTCTTATTCAGAGTTAATGTCCTCCTAGATGAGACGGAGGACCACATCTCACTTGTACATTCCAATTTCTACAGCTGGATGCCCTTCCTAATGCCAACCACTTTACAAAGTGTACTGCATACATTTTATCATGGCACCAGCGCTAGGTAGGTTACCTTCTCTTCAGCAAGACTAAAGAGCCCTCTCTACTCCCTACATTGTTTGTTCGTCAACCACTTTACAGTGTACTGGGTGCATTTTATCATAGCACCAATACTAGATAGGTTACCTTCTCAGCAAGACTAAAGAGTCCTCTCTACCCCTACATTGTCTCTGTTTGTCAACCACTTTACTGAGTGTACTGGGTGCATTTTATCATGGCACCAGCACTAGAGAGGTTCTCTTGTCCTCTGCAAAACTAACTAAAGAGTTCTCTCTACTCTACATTGTCTCTGTTCAATCAGGGCAAATATGACTGAGAGAGTGAAAGAAGAGAGTATGAGTGTGATGGGAGAAACTGAGTGATAGGCTGAAGAGGTTGGTTGGGAGAGAGAGTAATGGAAGAGAGACAGTGATAGCAGCTACATGTTGCTTGTTGGTAAGGAGATTGAATAGAAAAACAGCATGAGTAGTGTGACGGATAGAAATGGGGAATGGTGGGATTGGTAGATGTCAGTGAAGAGTAGTGTGGGGAAGAGAGAGTGAGTGATGGCTAGCAGTAAAGAAGGGTGATGGGTACTAACTAAATTATCTAATGTGTCCCTTCTTTGAGTGTTAAATATCTTAATACTAATTTATCTATCTCTGTCCCACCACATATATATTTGTAGTTTAATGCTCTTATTAAATATGTTAACACTAACTTAAATATGTCTGTCTACCTCTAAAATTAACCGGTACTTTATTTTACCGAAGCAAACTCCTTAACCACACAGCCATCTCTCTCTCTATATATATATATATAAGCCATCTCTCTCTCTCTCTATATATATATATATATATATCATGGGTAGGACAGGTGTGTATATGGGTTAGACAGGTTTACATAACAGTAATGAAAATAAAATGAAAAAAATTGTTTGTAAACAATATTCAGGATTTATATATATTTTTTTTATTTCCAAATGTTTTAATGAGGCCCTAGACTACAAGGCGGACTTAGGTATATGATCACAGCTGTAAACCATCAACACATTTCTTCACCCTGATTCCGTTGTTTAAAGGGAGTCAAATTTTACCATTTAAACCGGAAGTATTCAACAGAATATCAACTTTGACATGAGGAAAAATTGTTTTTTTTTTAACTGAAATAAGAAAAATGAAACAAACAAAACAAAACAAAACAAAACAAAACAAAACAAAACATCTTTAAAAATGGCCACTATCTAATTTTATGGTCCTTTCTTAGATTTGAAAATCTTTTCATTCTTCATATATATATACACACAGGGTGTCTCAAAAGTCACTATCTATTTTGGTGACATTAAATGTTTTCTTTTTAAATACTATACTGGTATAAGGATATATATTTTAGATGCAAATTTGTGTATTTGAAAAAAAGGTTAGTTAGATTATTTTGAATTTTATGTAATTTATAAATTTTCCATTTCAGACCCATATCACTAATGGTGAATGTGGAAGACCGAGTGTTTGTGGTAACATGCAAGATAAAAGGCATAAATATATATATATATATATATAAGTGTTTACGAAAGACTGCACATCCCACAAGACCGCACCCCCTAATGTTAGTATTGGAAAATAAATGTTTTGTTATTTCAATCTGTGCAGACAGAGCTATCTTGTCTTCTGTTTTCTTGACAAGGGACTTTTAAATCCAAAATATTGAAATACAAAGGTAGAAATATAAACCATTGTTTTTTGTTTTGCTTTTGTTTTACTTCTATTTAAACTTTTGTTTCCATAATGGTAATTGCAGTGGCTTTCTTAAACACTATTATTCTATTTCACAATGCTTCATATAAACTATAATATTCTGAATATTACACACACATATATATATATATATATACATACTCTTTTACTTGTTTCAGTCATTGGCAGGCGGCCATGCTGGGGCACCGCCTTGAAGTCGATCAGATCGACCCCCAGTACATATATATATATATATATTACACATATACATATATATACATACATATATATACATATACATACATATACATACATATACATATATACATACATATATGTATATATACATACATATGTATATATACATACATATATGTATATATACATACATATATGTATATATACA
>JAOPJM010258877.1:0-12318 GCA_027124095.1 Muusoctopus leioderma | reverse complement strand
TCCCCCCCCCCCCCCCCCCCTTTTTTAATTGCTGGAACAGATAATGTGTATATTGTGGTATATTCTTTCCCAATGAAATTCGCGACTCGGGTTTCATTATCGGCTGACATCATCACATACACCACAGTAATACCTTTAATTCAATACATTATCAACATTATCAACCCGAATAAGTAATACCACGAAAATATTTCGGCGTGTGCAATGGCCAAATGGTTAAGGTGCAGGAATAAAAGCAGATGAATTTTAAGTTCTAACACATTAAACGTGGTATATACTACTGGGAAGAAGTTTTATTCAAGTATAGTAAAATCTCCCTTGCTTAGCACCTCTATATTTCTGCACATTCTGCAATTTAGCACTTTTTACCGGAATGAAGTCTTTCTATTTTCATATTAAAAAATATTTTGTATCCTAGCTTCCTTTATTCAAGCACTTAGCACCTATTTGACTTTAGATTCTCTTTGAGGTATAAGTATGGCGCAAATCTTTATATATATGAACCCCCACCACCACCCCCACCCCCACACACACACACTGCACCATACTCACGCATGTATATATTGATTTTCTTTTGTTTATTTGCCTCTGATTCTCTCTCTAACATTACATTCAATAACTTTTTTTAGATTGATATTATTATTCCTTAGTCTAAAGTGTATTTTACAGTGTGTTTTTTTAGTTTTCTATTATTGATCTATCAATTAATTTCAATGTTATTGCTCCTGCCTTATTAAAAAAAAATAACAAATCGTTTTCTTGCTAAATTTCATTGTCATTAGACAGCATAATGGCTTCTAATCAATTTACCTTAAAGCTAAACGCAGAGTTGATATAAGCAAGTGAGTCATCTAATCAGTGTGCCCGTCAATTCAGAGTTTCCCGCGGAACGGTTCTAAATATTTTGAAGCGTAAACCGAATTGATGGAGACTTACGATAACGAGCCATCAGATAAGAAAAGGTTTAGAACCTGCAAATTTAACGAAATCGACAAACTCGTTTGGGATTAGTTCAAACGCATATGTGCGACTAAACAAACAGTGAGTGGACCATTTATACGGGAAAGAGCCGCCAACTTCACGTTGAGGATGAACATTGAGGATTTTAAAGCATCTGCAGTGTGGCCAGCGAAATGGAAAACGCTTCACAACGTAACATTTGGCACCGTAAGTGGTGAGAGGAAGGCACAGTAGACAATAGTCAAATCTATGAATGGAAAACAAAACTGCAAGACTTGATAACAAATTATGAACTATGAAATTGGTTCAATTTAGACGAGGCTGGACTAGTATTCAAACGATTACCAGACAAAACGATGCGCATCAACGGTGAGGATTATAAAGGCAGTAAAACATCCAAAGAATGCGTCACAGTAACTATGATATGTAATCAAATTGACGAATTTGAAAAACCCATTTTAATTGGACGCTGTAGCAAGCCATGGTCGTTTAAGTACGTGAACTCAAACTCTCCGTTATTCCCTGTTGTCTGGCACTAGACACACATGTTTGGACGACAAGCGATATTGTTGAGACAGAAATTCAGTGTTTCAACGAAAGAAAATGAAACGACAAATTCGTAATGTGGTTTTTTCGTTGACAATGCACCTTGCCACCCAAATATTGATGAACATCTATTACACGTTAAGCTCGCTTTTTTCCCCACTATCACTACCTCGCACCTTCAGCCATTAGACCAAGGTTTCATACGAGCGATGAAAGCAAACTATCGGGGAATGCTGAGGAATAAGGTACTTGCAGAAAGGGAAAATGGTCATGATATTAGCAGCCTTGACAAATGTACCACCGTGCTTGACGCTGTTTATTTGATAGCGTATTCAGTGAAGAAGATCGAAGCTAGTACTGTATAAAAATGTTTCACATGTTGTGGTTTTGCAGAAATGGCAATCATGGGCAACGAAGATAGCGATGAAAACTCGAGCCTCAATAGCGACATAGGATGCTGGAAAACCGCTGTACGGTACGTAACCATGGATACACTTCAAGAAGTCATTTAAATCGACAATGACATCTAGACTAGCGAAAGTCAAGCCGACGCTACAGCCGATCACACTGCCACTATTCCTGACTCTGATAACATATATGAGATCGCGAATGACGAAAATGCGTACGATGAACCTATTCGGAAACAAAAACAGCGAGGGCGCAACTCATGGATTGCTTTGATTTATTGGAGGATTATTATAGATGCGAAAACATGGTCGACAAAGCTATCACAATTACGCAGGATAAAGCACAAGTAATTCACCGTTTCAATAACAATGCCAATAACATTCATAATTTCTTTTCTAAATCTTAAATAAGTTTTAATATCGTAAATACTATTTTCGTAATTATTTTATCTTAATTATTGTACTCTTATTTTTTTCATGAGTAATTTTCACTTCATAGTTTTTTATAATATGTGTATAAACATTCTTCATTGATACAAACGAACGAAAAATTTACAGATTTTTGTCGGGTTTCTTTTTGTTTGGAAAACATATTTTACTTAAACATGAAGAATTTCCCAAACGTGCCTCTTTCTATAAGTTGTCAGTTTTTATGCGGTCTCTTGAGGTGCAAAGTTAGGGGGATTTTAGCGTTTTGTCCTTGCAGAATACCTTTACACTGAATCCCATTCATGGACTAAACACTCTGAATCAGAAACAGTTTCATGCATCGTTGGTTTCTTCAAACAAATACCACTGCATACAATTCCACCCTCTAAATTCCATTTATAGCAATGTGAACTGGGCCATTTTGTCAATTGGGTACCATAACCACGTTCAAGATAGTGTTACCATATTTAATACAGTGAGTATTAAAAACTTATTTGAAATAAATATGCCGTGAAGGAAAGACAATATAAGTAAATCCTTAATAGTTTTTAAATTATTCCAGCATGGCTGTGTGGTTAATATGCTTACGTCACAAACCTGTGGTTCCTGTGTTGATCACCTTTCACAACACCATGGACAAGTATCTTCTACCATATAATATATATATATATATATATATATATGAAGGGCTCGTGAGTGTGTCTATGTGTGCGCGTGGGGATATGCGTGTGTGTGTCTATGTTTCACCGATGCATATCGCCGAAAGTTTTAAACATCGAGGGTCTAAAACAAAGTGTTTGACGAACAAAGTCCCTCGAGATATTTGTTCTACATGGAGTTAGAAACTCCTTTCTCACTGACGCTGTCGGAAATGCTTCGAACTAGTGATTGGACCGTTGAAAACATGTATCCAACGACGCTATTGTTAAAAAATGTCAATATAAAATGAAGAAAAAATACATGTTTCGCTCTTATTAGACCTCTTGTCGACGTAGTGATGAGATAATTATTAAGGAGAATTACAATACTGATTAATTAGAGATGCTCTACACATCGTTTTTTTTTAATAATATGAAATGTAAAACAATATCCATCATAAACGTTATACCTTACATTTCAAATTATCCGAAAATGTTGTTTATTGCACTATAAATAAATTGATTATGCGCGTAGTCAGCGTTGTCTGGGTTTGTATACAACTATAAACTACTAATCTCTCTGTGGAGAGAAGATGGGTATTCTTTCTGTGATAAAGGCCCAACATGACTACTAGTCAAATCAATCCTATTTTTTCTGCCTACAGAGTGATAAAACCTATCATGTAACCAATTTATTTACTTCTCACAGTGAGGTTGAAATTGTATGTTTATTTTAAAAAGATGAACCTTACATTGAAAATGATTTACAATATTGTAGACGAGTAGGCTTGAAAATTTGCATATTTTGAAAAGTAAATTACTGAGAAAAATTACTCAGGGATGTCATGAAAAACAATAGTCAAGTTAGTGTTGCCATAGTTAATGCGGTGAGCGTTAAAAAGTTAATTAGAAATATATATGATAAATATTTTAATTATTTCGCCGCATAGTTATTTTAAATTAGTTTTTTAATGTTCACAGCATAGGGATAATACTAATTCGCTTAATGTTTCTCTTTTTTTATATAGATGGGTATGCAACGGGTTTGCTTAGCTCATATGTGCTACTCCACTTTCTCTTTCATTTGCTGATAAACGTGCAGACTTAAATTAAACTCACTTAACACCTGCCACCCCAAAACATGCCGATTACTTTTTAAAAGTATATGGAAATTTTGCCCTGATAGCAACAACAACAGAGAGCAATTGTTGATGCTCAGGCAAAGGTTGATTATTAAAAGGAAACCTTGGAGCGTTTTAAAGCACATTGTGCTCACGTTTGAGAGACTAACATAATGTAATGAGCCGTGCATTATAAGACTTGATTAATGTAGCTAGAGACTCACTTCCCACTGCATTCTATATTTAATTAATTTTGATTAGCATTACGGGGTTGTCTCCCTTGACTTTTTAAAAATTAGAATCAGTCATTTACATAATGATTGGTCTAATCTCTAAGGGTGTCATTATAATTGATTAACATTTCTTGCCCTATATTAGCGCCCGATTAACTATTTAGTTTTGATACAGCAGGCGATCCTAGATATTTATCTTTAGTCATTTTCTATATTCTAAGCATGTAGACAACGACCAATAGAATTATTGAATACAAAATCAGTATTTAATGTACTTATTTCATTAAGAAAAACATTATATGTCACTGCTTATGAACAAAGAAATCAACGTCCAAATGTATAATATTCTCGTAATTCTCAGGGAAAAATTGAATAAACAGAGGATAAATAGTGCACATATGAATTTAGATTTTAGTTGATCGGGTACACAGAAAAACGAATATAGCAGTCACTGTCTACTGAACTGGGGATGATTCATGCCATATGTTCAGTATGGAAAAATCTGACTAGTTGCCAATTAACTGTGTACTGCTGAACAATATATGAAAAGAAAGTGACAACAACAATAGAGGAAATATATTGATAACTATTTTTTAAAACAAAAACAAGAGAGGGTGTAATCACGTGATCAGTGTATTTGGTAGGACACTGACATTTTACGAAACGAAATATTACCGGAAACAAACAAAATATACAATGTGCTTGTAAGAGTAAAAGAAAAAGAAAAACAGCATTCCTTTTATTAAAAACGTGACTTCATTGTGTTTTTCCATAGTTTAAATTTATTTATTTTACTTCTTTTTGCAAAGTTTCTTTTTGTTATTGTTATTGGTGTTTCAATGAAATTACTGTCAAAACAATTTTATCTAGATTTCAAGCGACCGGCTTTTGAAAGCTCCTCTGATGTGTTCCCAACGGAACGGACACGGTCTTATTCATGCGGTGGTTACTACATAGTTCCCTCTTGATAAACATATTGGATGTTAGCTGTCCCACATTTTGCTCCATATTAGAATGAAATAAGGGCAACTACTCGATAGATTTTAATTTTGATTCTCAAATTGATGTCATAGATCTTTTAAATCTGATTATACTGCCTCTCTCTCTTTGGAGACAATAGATGACTCATATAAGGAGGACAGTAGTAAACTTTGTCATTGGTTTATTCGATACACGACGTGTGGACGGTTTTTTGCCTTTAAATAACCTAAAACAAACTAAGCAAAGTTACGTTACACTAAACTGTGCATTGTAATTTGGGCATTACAATTTTGTTTTGTTTATTATTACGACAATAATTCCTTATTAGAATATCTAAGGAGAAATGTAGAATTTATACTGAATTGATCAAGGTGTAATTAGGCATTAGTAATTTGATTGGTTCAAAACCATATAAACAGGACTGGCTGATTCCAGTAATAATTTTTCTATAATCTATTTATTTTAAAATTAAGAATATCATATTTATCGTATATTTTTCAAATAAAACAAATCATTAATGTTATCATAATCTGCTCTTCTATTGATGATCAAAGCTACGTATGAAAGTGTCTCATCACTTTAATATAATTTTATCACTTGATATTTATCTGGAAGGTAAATTCCATCAGAGTTTACTGACAGAATTTCCAGTGAAAGTGAATTAAATTATAGACAGGGAGATGAAAATAATATAGATTTGTTTACATCACATATAAATAGCAGTTTAGAATTAAGAGATGAGAAGTCATCAATGTATAGAACAAGCATAGCATTATGATGTTGCGATTAATAGCACTTAAGAAACTGGTGCACTGCATGCACTCAGTAGCCTGTTTACAGAGTGCTAAATATACTTAACTTGGTTCACTTGGTTCAAAGAAATAAACATAGAGAGACAGACAGACAGACAGACAGACAGACAGACAGGTTTCGAGAGAGATGGAGAAGAAGATATAGAGATGGGGAATCTCGATGAAAAGTTATTACGTACTGGTCAGTGATCATATATTGCAACAGTAGTAATTTAATCTTGATTATTCGGGGGGGGGGGGGATAATTTATTTATTATCATAGTTATTATATTCCAGCTTGCCGAAGGAAGTTATGTCCTTTGCTGGAGCAATAAAAATAGGGAAGGCTAGATAAAGAGAACGTGAGAGAAATCTCGAGAAAACGCTTGTTACTACGTACTTTATCACTGCGTTACGCCTGATTTCTGACGTTGGTAAAACATATATATTATGCCTGCTTCATATACGAGTAGTAAGTAAATCAGCAGCTGTAATTTGAGTTGGTTACAAGTGAACAGTTTCACTTTAATCCTCCATTGTTCACGACAACCACAGGAAATCATTCAATGCGTGTAAATGATATTTCATGACTAAGCTGAACTTGACTTTGTAAAGAACTGACCAATCAAGAACTAGCACTTAATAGACATTTAGAAAACTAAACCTTATCACAAGTATATTCTTTTTTTTCTTTTTTTTTTCTTTTTTTTTTCTAACGTTGCTCTTTTATCCACTATTATGACTCACTAAGAAATAATATGAATGACGTAGTAAATATTATGATGGTGAATACAAAGTAAAATGTTATCAGTGATAAATTATCGCCAAATGTGTCGTCTATATGGCTAAATATACTTATACTTTGGTTTAATATACTTATATGGCTAAATATACTTATACTTTTAAAAAAGACAACAGGAAACTTTTAGTTGTAAATTGCAACTGGAAACTAAGCTTAAGCTGTTTTTCTTAATACATATTCCATTTAAAATATAGTTTGGAATTATAATTAGCATCTGCAATGAAGCATGTTTGCGCTAATCACCTACTTCCTGTCCAAACAAAGAAGCATTTATCTTTACCAGACATGTGAATAACAAATGAAATATGAAGCAATAATAATTTTAAGTGTGGCATTTACCCGTTCTAACATGAGAATTCTGGTAACAGAGAATCTGAATATTTTTGTTGGGAAAAATATATTTATTTGTATATTAGGATTAATAACAAACCAATTGTAATATAAAACGTCGAAGAAAGCCATAAGATTAAATCCGGCAAAAAAAAAACGAACAAACGAACAAACAAAAAACGTGAATGGACAAGTTGACTGGAAAAGTTGCAACAATCTTCTCTGAATGAAATGATTTATGCCATGTTAGAAATTAAATGTCAATTGCTAACGGAATTGGCGCTTGACATAAAATATATTTGAACGATTCGATTGAGAATGAATGAAAGTCTCGCAGTGAATGAGAAGAAACACAAAGAGTTTGGGAAGTACGGTAAAGTGTGAACAAATACGTCGATTTAAAACGAGCCTTTTTCCTCTAATTTCTAAATACACTATACAACTGTCAAGGAAAATACAATTGAAAAGGAAATGAAATCACGCGCAGTTTTACGCAAATTTCGTTTGGATTACCAAAAATACATATCCAAAATAAGAACTCAGTTATAGGACTGTGAAATTTAAATTTATTTATGTGAAATTTAGTGAAAGATTTTCAGCTTTATATCTTAGCAGCAAAGTTATTTCATTTATGTTAACATTATATACAGCTGTCTTGTGTTGATATCAACTATATACCATCTTATCTAGCTATTTGTTTACCCCTTTCAGTTTAGCATTTTAGCCAACACTCAGGCAAGTGGTTACTAATATTTTTTTTAAAGTAAAAGAAAATTTATTAATATAATAGCGGAGAAGGTGCTACTTTCATAAGGATTACTCTTATTTATTGTCTCTGGGCAAAACACTTCACATTCCTAAGACTTCATGCATATTCATAAAAAATGTAGTGAAATTATTGATATTGTTGTTTTATTAGTGCACCTGTGTCGTCAAAAACGATGACAGTTTTATTAAATATATAGAATGGCGGATCCGTTCAAAACGACGGCTGAAACCATTGATAAATGTTTTACCTAAAGACTTTGCACTTTATGTTTAATAGTACAATATTACACTTTGACCTTAGCTTAAAGGCCATGACCAATCATTTATAAATGTGATAGTGCATGCCGCCCGCCGAAAATGGTGGGTCAAAAGGATATATAGGCACATAAACACTTGTGCCGTCAAAAATGACAGTCCTTTTTTACTTATAACATTTTTTGGTGAAGAGTTGTCACTACTGGTGAACACGGGTCCCATCCATTTACTGTCATCAACCTTAACTATGGAAGGATATCGATAGCATAATCGAGAACATAAACAGTTTCATTGTTGAATACTTTCGTTCTTTCAATACCAATATATATATATATATATATATACTGACGGTGATGAATATCATTGAAATAACTCGACACACCAGCAACTTTAGTAATTCACAACATTTTCTTTAATGTATGTTTGTTTTGAGTTCATGTGGTGTCAGTTATTTGGATGAACTGCTGGTGATACATTTAACAATATTTTAACCCATATTTCTGAGTGATATCCGACTCCTTGCTTTTTCATTTGTATTATCCTTATTGATTATATTTAAATTTAATCTTGACTTTCAATAATGAGGGTCATTACCGAAGCGGACCATGGACAACAACTCGAGAGATTTCAGAAAAACTAACCACTGACCAATGGAAAGTCAAAACCAGCTTGTAAAATGGGTGTCGCACGAGCTGAACAAAAATCAAAAACTCACCGTTACGAAGTCTACCCTTCACTTCTTTTGCAGAACAAGAACGATCCATTTCTTGATTGCATTGTGATATTTGACCTAAAATGGATTCTATACACAACCAACAGCATTTTGTGCAGTGACTAGGCGAGGAGAAAGCATCAAAACACTTTCCCAAACTGAAGTTACATGAAAAGAAGTTTATGGTCAATGTTTGGTTGTCGGCAAGTGGAATCATCCACTACTGTTTCCTGAATCCAGCTCAGGTATGTGTCGTGGGTGAAAAGCAGTTGTCCACGTTGTCCATAATTACATAAATTGTGAACACAATATTCCTAAAGTCGTTCTAAGCTCGACATCTCTAACGCTTTTGATTCGATCCGTCCTGACAAATTGCTCATCCTAGTTAAAGACCGTCTCCCAAATATATATCCATTCATCGGGGATTGTTATTCATCACTATATCAAACATCATTCGGACTGAATCAGATGTTTTCTGAATCAGGGGTTCAACATGGTGATACGCTAGGAGGCGCAATCCTCGCTTTAGCATTTGATAGCGCTGCGAGAAACACGTCAGCTAAGATGAATGTTTCGTACCTTGACGATGCTTGTATTGATGGTGATCCAGTCCAGATAATGAACCCTGCTAAATAAACTATAAAGGAACTACATAGTCTCGGATTAAAGGTGAATGATGCTAAATGTGAATCCCTGTTACTATCCATGATTTATATGACCATAAAAACGTAATGGAGATATTTAGGCGTCATCTTCCATCAATTATCGTCTCGCAAGTGTCGCTTAAATGGTGTTCCTTGAAGCACCATTAACCGACACTTGAATTCCAACAACTATCTATATCCACAAAGATACGGCATTTGCATAGCTTCCTAAATATTTATGTCATACAGAGACATCAAGTTTTTTATTAAAAACATTGTCTGGTGATACCAAAATATATTTATTTTTTAACTGATTATCCCCTTCTTGTGAATCAAAAACTAGAGATAACATGTAATGTTGATTTGTGAAATGACTTTGTCTGGACACAAACCTTTTGCGATTGCGTAATTGTTGATTGTGTTTCCGTAGTTTTAAAGACCTTTCGTTGCCTTGTTTCTTGACTTCCTTCCAAGCCTTTAGCGTAACCCAACTTCTGCGTTAAAATGAATTCTAATTCCTTCAAGCAGATGGATGTGGTTTTAAAAGAGTGGACAAATCTGAACAATGAGGTGCTTTCAGATAAGAGAAGGCAAAGAGAGTAGACGTGTGTTTGATAAGATTTAAGCTTAATGGTTTGTTAACTAATTGTAATCAACTGATTGCGCAGGGTAAACATTTGGCTGCGTGGATCAACGCCCTGCTGATGCCAACGTCAAGAATGTATTAAGTGGCAATGATTTACAAATATCAGGTGCATTAATAGTGGGCACTGATATTCGTGTTCCATACAAATGTCTTAGCGGAGGTCCCATAGATTGCTAGGATTTACATGGGCTTTCCTGCCACTTAAATGTCGATAAGTTTTTCGATACATTCCGAGATCAAAGGGATAATGAAGCAGGCATTTGCCATAATCACTCAATATTCCATCTGTCCTGGAAGCAGTCGGTTTGTCTTGTAATAATGGTAAAAGATCAGATGATATGACTTTTGTCCTTGGATTAGAGGGCACAGTCTAATCCGGATGTCACTGTCGTGGATTATTTTACCGCAAGTCATACCCATGATTGTACTGTTATCAATTATAATTATATATTTTCAACCAATTACTTTTGAAACTACTGATCTTTACGCACCTTTAACAGACATTTTGTTTATTATTTGACTTTAGTCTAAAACTTAATGATACGACTGGGGAACGGTGAGAAAGCATCGTGAAAGAATCTCACTAGCCACAGTATGAAGCAATGCTACTAGTGTCCTGTGTTCTCTTCGCTACTTTTCTTTCATGTACATAAATATTTATGTAAACACTTCAGACATTTTACAAAACTAAAATACGACGCGCATTAGAATACCCTAATCAGGATACTGTTCAGTCACAACTTTCCACTAATTTTCAATACATTGTATTGTGGATTGATTTTAGAACTTGAAAACAATGGTCGATTGTTTCTTGATTCAGACGTTGAAGAAAATGTTTTCGGTAAGTGAAACAAAATTACGAATGGAAAGAATAGTGCGAACATATTACAAAGAAATATCTTCGAGAATGTTTGACAGAAACGCATGACTATGGCCAGCAGATCCCTTATAAAAAGAAAGTGATAAATAAATGAAGTACATAATGTAAGACGGGTGACGAGAGGTTGTCTTGGGTTATCTAAAATGTTATCCACAAATATGCTCGATCCCATTTTCATCTCACGGGGAGATAAAACCTGTGATGTAACCACTTTGTTTACTTTGCACATTGAGGCTAAAATTGTATGTTTACATAAAAGGTATGACTTGCGTTTTAAATAAGAAGCATCTCATCTTCGATGCGGAGATAAGATCAGTATTTCACTGCAACTGTTCATTTAGAAGCCAATACGAGCGTTTATTTTGAGTGTAGAAAATATAAATTGCATGATAACAATAATCAAATTTAGTGAATGAAAGGTGTCTTGGAATATTATGATAAATTAAAAATAAAACCCAATAAAGAATCTCAGTATGATTTATTGACTAGCCAATTAGTATTGAAGGCCTTACCGTAAACTAGTCCCTTTGTTCTAATCCAGTCAACGAGTGCACTTAGTTTCTTTTAATTGTTAAATTGTTGTTGTATTAACGTGATTGGTTATTGTTGATGCTATTGCTTTTATGTGGCTTTGTTTTCAAGGGATTGATATGGTCAATAACTATGATGACAACTGGTTGTGTATTAAAAATAAAAACGTCCACATACAAACAATAGACGTATAATGAGTAATTCTACTTAGAGCAATGGCTAACGCATTGTGTGCTGTGTAATATAACTGAAACACTGTAAACCAGTAACAGTAATGGGATCCTGTGAGTATACACATACAGTCAACACAAATAACATGAATAATTCATTTAAACGTTTGTGATGTATGCCCCTTACCACGGGAAAAAAGCAGATTTGTTTCGACGAAATATTAAGGGACTAGGATTTGGACTATAAATGTAATAATTGGACACCCAGCTGCTTAAACAAAATGAGTCATTAGTGGGAAAGAGTAAGTGAGGGAAAAGAAACAAAGAGAGAGGGGGGTGAGAAAATAAAGAAACAAAATTATAACAGGTGGAGTATGTGATAGAAAAGTAGGAGACAATGACGGTGTTATGAGTAATATGAGTTATACATTTGGCATGATGAATAAGGATAGTGAAATGTTATAGAGGGATATA